>JAOEHT020206688.1:0-11150 GCA_025448195.2 Parazoanthus atlanticus | reverse complement strand
AGGCTCGTATCATCAGCGTACAACCTCGGCTGGGAGTATGTGAGACAATTCGGTAGATCATTAATATAGCACAAAAATAGAAGAGGACCCAGAATTGTTCCCTGCGGTACTCCACATTTCATAAAGGTTGAGGGTGACTTTTGCCCATTCACCTGGCACAGCTGGGAACGATTTTCCAGATAAGAGGAAAACCATTTCCAGGTCGTACCATAAATACCAAAGTGATTTAGCTTTGATAAAAGGATTTCATGGTCGACTGTGTCAAAGGCCTTTTTTAGATCAAGGAATACTACTGCGTTGACACAGCCTTTGTCAATATTTAAGGACCAGGAATCAGCCGCCTCCAGTAGAGCAGTGACCGTTGAATGCATTGATCTAAAACCAGATTGAGAATTGTTAATCAAATTATTACTATTAAGGTATGCGCAGAGCTGATCGTAAATTATTCTCTCAAACACCTTGGCAACAGCTGGTATGATGGAAATTGGCCGGTAATTTGTCAAATCGGTCTTTTTCCCGGCATTTTTATATAGGGGAATGACTTTTGCGTTTTTCCACTCAAGGAGAAAAATTCCGGTGGAGATTGACTGGTTAAATATCAGACAAAGCGGATCAGCAATCAGATCTGCGCATTCCCTTAGTAGCTTAGCCGAAATATTATCGAGCCCTGTTGCCTTAGCCTTACATAACTTGGAAAGATGGGACAGAACTTGCGATTTATTAGTTTTCTGTAGGCAGAAGCGATTGTCGGTTGGTAAAAGGTATTCAGTGTAACTATTAGGAACCACTTTAACGCTCTTTGCAAGTTCCGGCCCAATTTCTGAAAAATAATCATTAAAGGCTTCGGCTACTCTGGATGGCTCATCTATAATTTCGCCGTTACGATCAATGCTATTAATGGCAGACTTATTCCCTTTGCGGCCCGTCAGTTGATTGATTGTTTGCCAAGTTTTACGCGAATTTCCCTCAAATGCCTCGAAAGAGCTAGAGTAATATGATTTCTTAACATCTTGTACTTTTTCATTGACATAATTTCGAAATTTCTTAAAAGCACTCCAGTCAGAAGCATCATTGGACTGGATAGCTTTGATCTTTAGGCTTTTTCTGGTATGCATTAGTTCCTTGAGTTCACGGTTTAACCATGGGCTTTTACAAGCCCTCGTTCGCCTAGATTTGATTGGCGCATGTTTATCACAAACCTCAAGGAACGAGGACTTCCATGTAGACCACATTTCATTTGGGTTGGTAAAATTTACCAGAAACTGCCAAGGCAAAGCTGCAATATCATTTCGAAACATCACAGAATTAAAATGTTTGAAATCTCTATTTACAACAATATTGTGCCCTTTAGTGGCTGAGGGAATTGCGATTTTACGGTAAACATAAATCAGGCTGTGGTCGCTTAACCCTAGATGAGAAACGCTATTACATACCACATTTTCGGGGTGACTTGTGAAAATCGAGTCGATTGCCGTGCGGCTAGTGGAAGTAATGCGCGTTGGCTCATGTATCAATTGCTCTAAGTTGTATAAATCTGTAACATTAAGAAGAGCTTTTGTGGTGGAATCAGTGGAGCGGGCAAGGTAATCTGCGTTCATATCGCCTAAAATTATATGTTCAAGACCTTCAGAGTCTAGTTTGCCTAGAACTGATTCAAAATGAGAAAATAATTCGACTGTCGAATCAGGAGGCCTATACCATGTAGTAATAACAAAAGGTCTGGCATTAGGCTTCTTAATTTCGACAGATAATATCTCAAGATCGTTAGAATGAAGGTCATTGCGCACTGAAAATTCGATATTTGAGCGAATATAAAAACAAATTCCACCTCCATATCTTCCGTTATTTACTCTATCGCCACGCACGATATCATAACCCTCAATGAGCACTTCGCCATCGCTGATATTATCATCGAGTTTTGCCTCATTAATTCCAAGAACGTAAAGAAAAGTATCCGAAAGGATAACTCTAAGCTCATCGCTGTGCTTTGATAAGCTATTAACATTTAAGCAGGCGATTTTAAAGCCGCGATTCCTTGGAAAAAGAACACAATTATTTGCATTGTTGCGAGGCGCGGCTAGTGACCCTGAGTGTATAGGCAATCAATTACTATGCAAATGAGTTCTAAAATTGGCAGTGAGTTTTCTGGTGCCGATAGAATTAAGATGTAGATTACTATGATTTAAACAAGACATATCAACATTACTATTATCAATAAAACCGAACTGGTTCTCACTGGCAAAGAGTTTGAGGTAATTATTTACCCTGGTCAGCTTCTCTTTCAAATGGTCTTCGTGCTTTCGGTCTCTGGTAGTAATAGAAGAGATTGTTACCTTTATGGACTCCTTCGAGATGGTTTTTCCGAGCGCTATAATATTGCTCGCAATCTCCACTGGCCCCTGTGAAGCCAAGTCATTTGTCCCTAGGTGAAGTACAATCTCGTCAGGCATTTTTCGGATGGCAGGTTTAATATGATCCGCCATATCCTCGACAGTACAGCCGCTATGAGAGTACACCGACACTTTGGTTTCCGCGCTTGAGAGTTTGTGGCCTTGGACGAACTTTACTATTGAATCTCCCAAAACAAAAACCCGTTTAGCTTGATGAAAGGTTTCATTGGGGTTTGAGTTGCCTTCCAAGTTGCTTGACTGGCCGTTGGAGCTTCTTTCAAGGATGCTCGAGATCAAATGGCCATTCGAGGGAGGAGGTTGCTTGGATTTTTGTCCCGGTTTTCGTTTCTGTTGGCGTTTCTTGTTGTTATTGTTGGAACCCTGGGAATTTACATCATGCTGGGCGGCTTGAGCGGCTTCGCTAATGGAGGGTGTAGAATCCATGGTTTGACCGGAATCATCCTTAGTTTCCTTGCTACCCTGATTGCCCTTGTACAAATCCTTGCTCAAGATGGAAACAACCAGCTTAAGCGAATCCCTCTCTTCAGTTAGCTGTTGTACTTGGGCGGTCGCAAGCTTTAACTTATCCCTGAGAATCATGATTTCTTCCTTCAAATTTAGGTTATCACTACTTTCGGCTGGAGATGATGACTTGAGCTCAGCTATGTCACGTTTTAATTCTTCGTAGAGCTTCGAAAAGTGGTGATAGCTCGGACAAGTAGATTGGAGTTGCTCGTTGCGTTCGCCTAGTGATCCTTGACCTTCGTTGACAGAATCGCTTTGGTGATCACAGGAATTTAAATTTTGGCGGGAAGCTTTGTGTTGATCAAGAATGCTCTTTCTCAATCTATCCACCAGAACCTCTTTCCTGCCTGATTTGGATAGGCTTCTCTCGCCAAGTTCCTTTTTAAGATCAGCGTTAGTAACAGAGATAATACTTCTCCCATTCAAGCCCTTCCTAATTATCTCGTCTTCAGAGGGAGTTTGAGAATTCGAAGGTGAATTCGAAGGTGAAGTTGCGAATAAATCCACAGTAGCCTCCAGATCGATGAAATTGACTTCATTGGTTGTCGGACTAACAGTTGAAGGACTAATATCCGGCAACGACAGCGGTCTTCGGAGTGCAGAAGAAAAAATAGAGGAGCGATTGAGAACACGTCCGTCCGCCATAGCTAATATGCTAATTTTGCCCAGTATGAAACTGATATGTGTTTACAAAGCACGAGACACGTTATCCACCACGTAGCTGTTTGCATGTCTGTTTATGATGAGGTCAAATCCTAGACCCCTGGTGCCAGGAACGACAACCACACCTTAATCTAGTTTTGGCACGGGAATGTACAAGGTCTCATCCGGAGAGGCTCTGGAAGGGTTCAATGTCACTCTGCGGCGAGTTTGTTCAGCTTTGAGCGCCCTTGGCATCTTTATCGCTTTGGTCAAGATCTATACTCACTGACATTTTGCTGACTTCTGTTTGCATTCAAGTTTGAGTGAGAATATCGCTCTGTTGAACACGTCTAATACGAAGTATCAAAAATAGTTCGGCAAAAGATGGATTACGACCCCGATCCGATAGACCCGGTTGAGGAGGCTGGCGGCAGCGAAAACGGTTATGAACTGCAACCTCTGATACCCAATGAGCCCTCAGGTTCAGGCGAAAGCATACCATTGATAACACGGTACACAACTATGTCTCAAACCTATAACGAGAGAAGAGGAGACATGGCCGAATTTTCGTTCATAGAGGGAGACGACGGTCATGTGGTAAGTGACCCAAAAATATTGCTTGCCTACGACAAATTACAGGAAATGTATCCTCTCTATGGAAAGAAGGGTTTTCTGACCCTGAAAACCATTGCAAGCCGAGATGGTACTACCAAAGTAGTGGTCGTTGGGCCAAAGGGGGAGCGAAAAAGCCTTGTTTACAAAATATGGCGCTGTCAGCTCAAAAATACCCAAGGACTCCTTAGAAACTCTTGGTCCCACACGAAAGGCGCTGATATGCGAGCATCTACTACGTGAAGTGGAAGACACGATTGCACAGAACAAGGACGTTGCGAATGATGACGACTTAAACGAGAACATGAGTGTGCGGGCGCGCAAAGATGCAAACGAAGGCAATCAGCGCCGTTTTGAGCTTGAAAACGAAAGAGCGCAACTAGAGGAAAGAGTGTCTCTGCGCGCACGTTTGAAAGCTATTTTCCGGAAGTACGGTTTCACAGTAGCAGCCATTGCTCTCACTGTGGGGACAACTGTCGGTGTCGTCGTCATTAACGTGTTCAAAAAATGGTTGAAGACTGTTGTAGGTGGCGTGGCAAATGGACTCAAGGAGTTGCGCAAAAAAGTTGCAGCCATCCTTCCGGGGCTCCTTGGCTCAAAAGCGAGCTTCGTGTTTTAGGGCGCTGGCGAAGTTGTTAAGTTTCTGGAAGAAAATGCTTTGCTTGTTGTACTGGCAGTTGCGTCTTTCTTTGTAGATCGTCCTGTCAAAAGTTGAGTTTCATTTGCGTTCGTGGATGGGGCTTGTCTGCAGGATGGCGAAAGCCATGAAAGCAACTCAGGCAATTACGCCAGTTTTGAGGGTATGTACTGTAGCATTTTGTAATAACGACGCGTTTTGTAATAAACCTACGCGTTTTGTAATAAGCTTGCAGCATTTTGTAGTAACGCTCTTTGACGCAAATTGTAATAAATTTTGCAGCATTTTTGTATTATTTAGTATCAAAAACTTGAGTCGCTCACTTTCTTGACCTCGCTAGTACCGACATTGAATGTGTCAAAGTGATCGTATCCAGCAGTACTATTCAAGATTGCTCAAACATTTATATTTTCATTTCTTAAAAAAGCTTTTTTTATAATTGCCACCATGCATATTTACGGCATTCTCTCTATTCCACTTTAATAGTTTGAGAAGTAAATCATTACATTTGAATAAAAGATTTATAAATATATTGGTTGAGATAGCGGGGTCGTCAAGATAACGGAGTTCGAGTTTATTACTCATGATAAATTACTGATAATGAACATGGTGACCCAAGTGCAAGTGAAAAACCTCTAATCAAATCCTGGATAAATGTGTTTTATTCGAGATAACCGAGGTCGAGAAAACCCATACTTTACTACGCATTAATCTCTGGTCAAATCCTGGATAAATAGCTTGTTCGAGATAAAGAGTTTTTAAACTGATCCAGGTAGAAAACGTGAGGGACTCACGGTAGTATTGTATTACTATGTACTTCAAGTTTTTGATACTAGTTATTACAAAATGCTGCAAAATTTATTACAATTTGCGTCAAAGAGCGTTACTACAAAATGCTGCAAGCTTATTACAAAACGCTGCAAACTTATTAAAAACGCGTAGGTTTATTAAAAAATGCGTCGTTATTACAAAATGCTGCAGTACAGGGCATCGTTTGCACATGGCGCTAAAACAACCTATATCGGTGCGGTTTTTTGTGCTACCTCTGCGCTTTGTGGAGTAAGGGACTCTTGCCGCTTTGCAGGCGCATGTAAGTGAATAGGATTAGAAGGGTAGCTGTTTGGCCTATGTGTTTTCCGGGGCCCTGCAGACATGTCCTTTATCTCCAGCTGCATTGTTGACATGTTTAGTTGCGCATTCACGCCCAGTTTCTTCCCCATGCTTGCTCGTTTGAGCTCGTTGTTGTATCCGACTGTACTTTCCATGTTAATCACCAATGTGGAGGGCATTAGCCAAGTGCCTGGACTGATGGCCAGATCTAGCTTGACATTTTCTTCCTCTACTGCTAGTTGAAGGCGCTGCACGCTCTTGCTGATAGCTGGCTGTCGAATGGCGTCCTTGACTTAAGTGAACCAGAAACTTCCGCCTTACCTCCTCAGTGCTAGCGTATCCCCAAGAATGCTGCTGCGCACATTCACCTGAGCGCTAAGAATACCGTAAACGAACACTTCTATCAACTGATTCAGGCGAGAAAGACCTGCCTTTGTTGAACCATAGCAAACTGGCGGCACAAAGTACTGGTATTGCTTGTCAAATTGCCTTGGCTTGCTTTTCCTCCTTCGTCGTTAAACGATGAAGTGCTTGGGTAAGCGTAGCCAGTTTTCACAGGGCCTTCATATGTAAATCATACATAAACGGAGCCTAAGCCATGTTTTAGGCAACTTTTGAAGCAAAAGTGGGAGGCCGGATCGACACTGAACTCCTTGCAGAGCATTAGAGGGGGCGTCCTGTAGTGTGTCTCTCTGACTGATGGGTGAATTGCCAGGCAAAGCAAGCACACTTTGGATTCCTTTCAGCTGAAACAGAATGCGCCGCACAGTGAAGTATACATGAAGACTGTACGCGCTTCTTTTGGAAGTCGCAGTACCAAGTCTGTGTTATTGTCGAATAATAGCCGCAACGACACAACGCAACCAGATGTGGCACAACATAATGCAAAGTTAAGCTGCTCCGGCCAGTATCTTATGCTAGGACCGCTAGCCACCGTCTATCTCGAAACGAAATCGAGAAGTTGTCATGGGTGTTACAAATGTGAGGGTTAGTTAGCATTTTTGCCACTGCTGGGGACATTTTTGCGAAGGACTGATTTGTCAGAGGAAGTTTTGCGTCGGGATTGAATTTTAACTCTAGGGGAAATCCGGCGGAGATACCTAGGGCTCGTTTCATCTTGTCTGAGAAGTATATGTTGGGTCTGAAATCACAGCCGTTGTCGTCAAAGACAGATGTCTACTATCCATCACCTTTGTCAAACATAACGATCTGACGGTCAAAGAAATCCTCAGTGTGAAAGCGGGAGAAGTCAGCATTGGGACAGTGTCGTTTTTAAAACGCGTCCACACAGAAGTATTTTCTTTACCCATTGTTAATTATCATATTAGAAAAATTGCCCACTTTCAAAATGAGAGTTAAGAAACATGGTTTTGTTGACACTACAGGTGCAAGCTAGCAGGCAAATTGTGTACCTGGACAAACCAAAAGCGGTTCCTCGCTGGTTGTCTTATTACGCAACAGGGGATGGCTTATAGCGCCTAGCCAAAAGACATATGTCGAGTTCGATAAACTGATCTTCTTGGTATGAAAAAATCGAAACGATATTGTGATCTCTTGGACCCGAACGAGATTTCGCTTGACGGCAAATCCTCCCAACTATTTGCTCGTTTTGACGTAAAAGGCAAGCCCTTCGAGTCAATCAGTTCTTATCCAGCAAATAGGCAGGCCCTTTTGAAATGTGCCTCCAAACTTCTGTAGCATGTGCAGGCGATCATTATTAGCGTTTGTGACAGAAGTTACACCTTAATTGCGATACTTTGCACCGTGAAAAAGCAAAAATGGCTCATAGAGATGCACAGCTAGCGGCGCCCAGTGCCCCGCATTATCTAGAGCTTACGGATCGAGAGCAACAAACGATCAACTTCGAACTGCAGAAAATTTGTGACACTCAAACGGCTCTCGAAAACGAGATTATACACTATAAGCGGGTGGCGAAAAAGTATATGCCAAAAGGAGCCGTCTTTCAGAATACAGCAGTTGCAACCGGCAGTCTTCCCGTGATATTGTCAAGCTCCAGTCTCGCTACTTCACTTACAGGTTTCGGGATCATTATCGGCGCGCTTCTTGCTGGGGTTTCGGCTTTGATTAGCCCTAATAAGCTGCGAGTTCCGGATATCGCAAACACTTCACTGGAAAAGTGTTTAAGAAACCACAATCACTCTTTCCCAAAGCAAACTAAATTCAGTCAGTGAGTTGGTTTCTAAGGCACTTGTTGATGGAAAAGTTTCCGACCGGGAATTTACCCTGCATGGTCATTTGAGAGCAAAAAAAAATATCACACAAAGAAAGCTGCAAATCGACAGAAAAATAGAAACGCAGGTTCGACAAACAGTGCCGTGGGTTTTGAACGCGATAAAATTGAAAAGAAACTGAGGCAGAAAGTACGAAAAAAAACTAGGCAGTCTAGCCGAGTTAAAATTAATCTGGCGTTTGTGAAAATGTCCACTGGATTCATCCTGTCCATTTCTAAGTCGCAAATTACAGCGTGATTTATTACTGTGGCTATAACGTTGCCGTTACTTTCAGGCCACCAAAACGCAAAATATCCGGGATTTTTCAGCGCGCGATCCAACATTCCAGAGTCCGCGATCCCTAATCCTGAATTTTAAATACTTACCTGTGTAGTTAACCGTGTTTGCTTACATTTGAGCCACGGTTTTAAAAGTCGCCTTACGGAACGCAGATAGACGAGGTAACCATGAAAAACTTTATTTGAGGGTGCTTACACTTGTTTACAGTGAATCTATGCATAACTCTAATTAAGATAGATGCTTTAATAGTAAACTCCCCTTGCGAAATGGAAAAAGAACTGGAAAAAAGGACTTTTTCCGAACAGTTGATGATCACCGCGTGACACGATAGGGTCAGACAGAGATTTTTCACTCTCTTTAATTTCAGACGAATTGAGACTTTCTAAAGCTTAAACTGTTTCTCGAACAATCTGCCTGATCTCGCGAATGCACGGTGGTGTACGGTATTCCATACAGCCAGAATGCGCACATAAGAAACACAATTAACACGTTTATATTCAAGGTTAAAACTCATAATACAGCTATTTCAAAAAACGTTGACATCTGCAAAGGGTAAAACGACGCACGAAAGGAATTATGGGAGCCCTGTATTTTACCCAGCATGCAATGCATTGATCTGAATTCGAACCAATGAAACCAGCAAAGCACAAAACTAAGTAATTTGATAAATTAGACCAATACCAGCTCAGAAATTCGAGAAATTAGAAGTTCCATCATACTTTGCGATCTGGGTATTGCTCTTTTCGCAAGACAAACTACTTTGAAATAGCTGTATACTTTTCACTCTATTCCCTTTTATGGCATATGTTCACGTGCTGTCCACAAGCCTCGCCTTATTTGGGTCAGTTGATCACATAAAAATTGCATTACTTTTATATTTCCATGTAGAAAGGATGGCTGCGGAGGATTTCGACGAACAAGAAACGACGTTAGTTAATTTCCGAACTGCAAACCAAGGAAAACTGACTAGCTCTTTCACCAAAGAGCAAGAATAGCTTATCAAACAACACATTATTTTCTACTCCGACATGAAACTTTTCGCTGAAAGGCTTCTCGTTGAAGGAGAAGACATGGCCAGTTTATCTTTGAAAGCATTTGGCGAAGTAAGACGAAAAAAGATCAAGAGGAGGGTGACCGATAACTAGTTTGCGTGATAATGTCACAAATTTGGTCATGCGTATTAACACATAATCGTACTCGAACTCAAATAATTCTGTTCTCTGCTGAATAAAATATTAACAAAACATTTACAAACGTAAAACCCAATTCATAAACGTCAAATATATTTTCAGGCGGGGTTCACGAACGTCAGATTTTCTCTATTTTCACTGAAGGCTGATGTTTAGAGACGCACGCGAAAGCTTGTTTTTTGTGGTAAAGTATTAGCGTATTTTGTCGACTTTAAGACTGAAACATTGGACTCGAAATGGCACAAGGGATTACTTCTTAAACTTCTCCAATCGAATACACAAGAAAAAGTCTATACAATGTCATCAAAAAAATGTATAAAAATCTATTTTTAAGGTCAAAATAAATTATACTAAAACCGCTTTTAGTTACAACAGATGCGTACCTCAAGGTTGTGTTTTAGTCCTCTTTTGTGCAACTTGTATCAGTATAAACAAATTACCACCGTTGTTGGAAAGAGACGAGGTTGATCTATTCATTTTGCCGAACAAGGAAAAATAAGTTCCTTGGTATATGATGATTTAATATTTTTTGACAAACACCAAGTGTGTTCCTTAACCCGGCTGCTAAGACTGGGCCTTTTGACCTTATAGATTGACTGGCGGGCACTCCCGCCCCACCTCTCTTACTTTTCTATTATTCAACTTAATTTAATAACTTTTGGTGGGAATTATAACTGGGCCAAGATCGACAAAACAAATATTAACTTGCTGCTAATTAGTGACTGACGTCATCATGACGGCACGAAATTTCCGTTTTTGGTGATGTTTTTGTTTGTTTATCAGTCAGAGAGTAAGAAATTGACCACAACTGTTTTGCATCTTCTCGCCGAGTGTCGCTCGAGCCGTCAAATAGCCAAGGCGGTGAGTGGACGAGAAGTCTGTTGCTCGAACAACAGGACAGTTAAATCTCGACTTTAGCTCGCGATAGCATAATCCGAAGTAGAATTTATCGTTCTTGTGTAATTGGTATTTCCCAAACCGATAGACAGTAAATAAGGAGTTTACCACAACGGCTTTGTATGCCCTCGGCTGGTACTCATGTACTCGAGTTGTCAAACCTTTTTTAAAAAACAACACACTCGGACAGTTAAATTATTTCGACTTGCGGGCTTTCGATTGTGAGTTGAAAATGGCATAATACGAAGCAGAATTCAATAGTCTTGTGTCAGTGTTATTTTTAAAACGATAGATATAAAGGAGAGTAAGATATTGACCACAACTGTTCGAGTGTCGCTCGAGCCGAACAATCAACATGAACGTGGCTTTAATTAAGCCGGTGAGTGAAAAAGAAGTCTGTTCCCAGGGGCCCCACTCACATATTTTAATGACGGGGCCGGGGTCCGAAGGATTTTTTGGGTCTGAAATTTTGTCCTAAGGCCACACCAATTTATTCTCTTGTTTCTCGGAATCGGCGGTCCATTTTTTCGGGAAATCAAAAAAAAAAAAAAAAAGCTACCAACCCGCGAACATCGGCAGACATTCATTTATATCTGTCTGTCGGTTGAAGAGATGA
>JAOEHT020206616.1:0-11152 GCA_025448195.2 Parazoanthus atlanticus | reverse complement strand
CACTTATAGATATAAACCTCTGCAACACAGGCAACATTCCAACGGCAAGAATTATTAGTTTGATAACTAACCCGGCAGTGTAAGTAGCTCATTAAGCAGCAAAGTTTGTGTAAGGTTGTCAACTGAATTACGTATCTTTAGAAATTTATAATTACACGGCCTTTTCTGATGTAAATATTTGTACAAGGAACTATAGCTGTAGTAACGTTGGTGTTATCGTTGTTGCTTTTGTTGTTGTAAAGAAAAGCAGAAATTCATGCATGTGTGGTAAGGGACCGGTCATTATTAATGGCCGGGGTTGGGCTTAAGAGAAAATATCTATCTATCTAAAAATCTTTGTCCCACTGAACCTAGTTTCGAGGCTTCTTTCAGTACAACCAACTGTTTAAAATCCCACCCACATGTAAAACTAGCAGAACAATTTTTGCTACCCAACCAATTTCTCTTCAGTCCCAATCCCTGCAAACAATTACCATTACTATTACTATTACCATTATCATTACCATTACCAATACTATTACCATTACCATTACCATTACCATTACCACTACCATTACCATTACCATTACTATTATTATTACTATTACCATTACCATTACCATTATCATACTATTACCATTACTATTACCATTACCACCCTGGTAATAGTAATAGTAATGGTAATAGTAATGGTAATGATAATGGTAATAGTAATGGCACGGTAATGCTAATAGTAATAGTAATAGTAATGGTATTGGCAATATATTACACCTTCCTGAAGGGCTTTTCAGATAAAAATTCCAATTCACATCCTTATAAAATTACAATAATTATCTTCACTAACTGAATTCGAACTGTTAAGAAATGAAACTATCTAAAAGTTGAAAATGGCAGCTGAATTGACTGAGTAGAAAAAAGGGGAAGCTAAAGTTAACATTTCGAGTTGGGGTAAAACTAAGGAGTTTCACTTATTAATAAAATGTTTAAAAACTTTGACGAAAGTCCCTTATGAAAGATTTTTTAAAATTGGAAAACCGGTTCTGCCTTTCTCGCACACTCTTCCAAGTTGTTCCATATTGCGCACACTCTGTTGATGAAACACCTCTGTTCAGTTTTGGTTCTATCTATAACGGGGAAGCTTCAACTGCAGCATTCTTCCTCGTTTGATACGCTTTGTGTATTACGCAGGATTTTAGGCTCTTTGTTAGGTATTCGGGAGTTATAAATTGTGCATGCATTTGTAGGTCGTTGATGCATTCCACGAGTATAGATGGTCAGGGATACATATTGGGAGCCAGGATACGTGCGCGCTACTACTACAGAGGTGCTCAGATGACAGCTAATTTACTTTGATTTATTATTTGTAGCTGGCGAAAACATTACGTGCCCTTAGGGTAATAATCGTTACTATTTTTGTATGTGAGGTGCAAACATTACCTTAAGAACATTTATAGATAACGCGCTCTCTCTTATTCTTACGATAAAACCCAAGTATATTACAAACTTCGAACGCCCGTATTTTCTTTTCATTACAAGAAATGTCAGCTGAAACAGCGATTGGGATCTTGATTATAGAAATTCCAATATAATTTGAGAAATTACAAAATGTTATACATCTGGAATACGAAGGCTCAATGCGTGTAGGGGAAGGTTAGTCATGATCGTCGGGATAACAGAACTATTATAACTATGGTGAGAAGTCAATAAGAAAAATTAAAGCCACATTTCAAAAGTACTGAACTGTCTAAATTACAATGAACCGGCAGTCGAAGATAATAAAAATTAACAACTCTAGTATTATGAATTGTACAGGCAACTAATGTTGCAGAAATACAAGATATATAAAACTGATTATCAGTATAAGATGTGTGCGCATTGTTTTTACAATTTGGTCGGGCAAACGCCTTTAACCTTTGAGTGCGGTTTAAGATACTGCTGAAAGCCATAAATCATTTGTGGATGAGGATTTCTCAAAGCTGTAATGTTTTAGTTGGTATTAGCGTGACCAGAATTTCCCAATACACGAAAGTCTAGAGAATTGCAGGGTGGGTACCCCACAGAATTATTTATAAGCGCAAATGTATAAATTATCGACTGAAGTCAGACACGCGCCATAAATCACCCCCTTAATACGCAGTGAAGGGGACAGGAAGCCGCAATTTCACCCTAATTCCTTTCTTCTGCTTTCTCATATTGATAACTTTACAATACAGGGAGCGAAGCCAGATATTGGATTATTATCCCACAACACTATATGAGGTAAACATGCAGCCCCAAATCCTATGCTGTAACAATTATATGCCGGACTACTTGCTTGACTTGTAGTACATAATCATACGGCAGTTGTTCGCCTATCAAGAGATGAAGCATCTGTTCTGGGACTATACTCCACAAACGTCTGCACCCGACGTTCTTGTCATTTTCATCAGGACATTAATTGGTCTTTTAATTACTCTAGGAAGGCGACGCAAACACTTTAGGAGACAGAATATTAATTTCATTTTAATGGATTTGTACGTGAAGAAGAGAACTCCTTACAAATCCTTCCCTTCGAGAGTTTGACATGAATAGTACACTTGAAAAGGCGGCATGGCTTTCTTTTTCGAGATTTCAGAACGAAAGTTTCCGCGCATCAAGAATTCGTGTGGTGTTTAGGATTGACATTAATCAAACTGCGTGTGGTTAATTTAAACCAGTTTGACGTTGATTCTAAAGCAACTTGTACTCTAACAAAACAATTTATTTTCCACGCAACATCATTGCAACGAAAGCGTATTGTTTTAGAACTCCACGAATACGACTTCCAGGAACACGCGGTTTTATCAACACATCTTGCTTGCTTCTCATATCTCTTCATGAAAGGCGGGAAAGGCAAAACCGAAGTGGTTCCAAGAGCTTGTTTACACGTGTTTGACGCCCAATTAGATTGTTTAGATTGTTCAGTTTGTTTAATTTTAGACGCTTGTCTCTTTCAGTCAAAGTAGTTTCTGAGAGGATAAGTGAGCTCGGGACATCAATGAACGGAGCGACACGGACTGTAACTGTTCATTCAAACTTGGTTTCCATCCATTGTGTTTGAATTCTCAATTGTTTAAATCTATTTCAGTGTGTCGTCTTCGGTAAAGGCCCAACAAGGCGCCTTCATTGACATTGTCCATCATTTGGAAGAATATTATCCAAGCACCCATGGCCATACTTCATACATAATATCTCTCCTCGAGTTCTTCGAACCGTATCTTGCCTTTATGTTTGTTTTTCTATTTATTTGATACAAACTAAACTAAATAAAACAAAACTAAACTAAACTGTTTAAGCATTTCTTTATTTTTTTCTGATAGAGTTTCCCAAGTTTTGTTTAACATTTCAAAGTGGATTGCTGACAACAAAAGCTTGAGAATGAACCCTTTCGCGTGCTTACTCTTCTATTCTAATGCCACTCAGTTCTTCTTGAGATTTCACCTACGCAACTTGTCAAAGAACAAAATTAATGAGTTTGCCTTTTGCGAGGCCGGCGACCAGCTGAGGGGTCAAGAGTAGATAGTTACTATCAATGACAAAAAAAGTATTAAAAGGAAACCTCCTTAATTGCTTTGGAAAAGTATCAGGGGTTTCATGAGTGTAATCGTAACTTTTGGTGTTATGCCCCCTTTTAGGTATATCATAGCGGAAGGCAACTTGATTGTTTGAATAAAGGATTTAGAAAATGTATATTCAAGAAATTAATTAAGCTCTCTTCAGTCCACAAACCAAGCAGTAATAAATGTAATTTTTTTACAATCCGTACAGCCACTGGCAAGTACAATCCGAAATGAAACGTTTGAGTTTCTCCTTAGACTTTTTTTTATCGCCGCTAATCATATTTCAGCACATGTGGTGCGCGGCGTTTTCAACATTTGAAAGATATTTTAAGTTTTACTCTCGGAAGTACAGGAAGTGTGCGACACACTCCCAGACGGAACCTCGTCATCCACAGATTTACAAGACATTAAGTTCTTTCACTTCTAAACGAAAACGTTATCACTCCATCAGTCTTGTCGTCTTTAAGCTAGATTCATAATTGGATGACTCACAGCACGTGATCATTTTTTGACCGGCCCCAAACAAATAAAACCCACGGAACTTCAGTCAGAATAGCAATACACACAAACTGCAGTGCACAAAATAAAGAAACATGGAGCATTTGTCCAACCCAAGGTACAATTGGCCGATTTTTCCACTCCAAATGAGGAACCAAAGCTCGCAGGGTGCTCGCCTCGGCCATTTTGGCCCCAGCGGCTTTAGTAACTTGGACAACTTGGGGAGCACCTCATATCCGACAACTCACCACGTCCCACAGCAGAATAATTATAGCATGCGAGGATATGGATATAACTACCCCACAGTTGTGCCAGCTCCTTCATACCCCTTCATGTCAACAGAGGCGAACTTGAGTCTCCCTTACAGTCAGTACAGTTCTCTCGACTACTCTACAAGTGCAAGTCTAAACACGTCAGAATTGAGTGACGAGACGGGAGGCAAAGCAGGTGGGTGGATTTTTGTTTTTCTGCAATTATAAATATTTTTATTGCGGGGTCACAACAGAGCTTCTTTGGAGTTCTAAGAAGAACCCTTCAAAATTGACGTTGTAAGTGGCCAAGATTTATTTCAATAACAGGTGATAAGGGACAAGAGATGCGCTTTCATGGCACTATCTTTTGCTGTGTTTCGAGAGTTCGTTTCCTCTTAAAGTTTGCACCCTTAACACTTAGTAGGTCATGCTGTCAGTTAGAAAGACAAATAGGTCTGGATATTAATATCACGAACAACCATATTTTATGCAAGAAATAACAACTGGCTTCAGATGCCAATGTAACTAATTTGTTTTAGCTGATTTTCCGTGGCTCCCTCGTAACCTTTGTCATCTGGGGCGGAATTAGCTTCTTGAAATAGAGACCGAGTGATCTTTATATAGGATAAGTTCAATAAGTTGGGGACCATTTGATCAAGAACTTGTGTGCATTTGACTTGAGCTTTAAACGGGAGGAACATGTAGACTTAAGGTTTTATTGGCCCGTCCTGCCCGCCAACCAAACTGACAGATAGAATCCTTTGAATAT
Organism: Parazoanthus atlanticus; assembly: GCA_025448195.2. NCBI lineage: Eukaryota > Metazoa > Cnidaria > Anthozoa > Zoantharia > Parazoanthidae > Parazoanthus > Parazoanthus atlanticus. Next base: position 6,077 of record JAOEHT020206616.1, on the reverse strand, counting down.
CGTGAGTACACAAAACTTTAATCTTCCATCGTATATCGCATGAAAAGACCGCATACAAGGTTATTTTACAAAGACGTTTACACTTCAATTAACACTACTTATGGTTTTCTAAACCACCAAAGGAAGCCAACGAAAACTGTAAGGCGAGAGGTTAAAATCCAATTTGCTTTTGTCAACAGATCGCTTGCACACGATTTAGAGGTGTTAGGACTTCTGTATAACTAATTAGTTGGAGTGCAGATTCACACCTCGACCGGGTTGTGTTTGTAGAACAAACTAGCCAGTGCGGTAGTCTTTAGTGCTTTCGTAGGGCGCAGAAATCTTGAAAAATATCGAAGCAATCTGCTCGATTTACAGTAATGTAGATCGATTTACAGTAATGTAGATATCTGCCATTTTCAGTAGCTGAAATCAGTTGCGTTTTGATACTCCCAAGTCTCTCGAAGATTTCGAGAAATTTCATTTAATATACTAGTAGTTTTAAGCTAGCGAAATAATTGTAGCCTTTGCAAAAGATATCGGTTGAACTGCGTCAGCAAGCAAGGAGCCTGCTTTACACACCTTTTTGGAAGATTAACGATTTATAATGATGTGTGTCCTTGACATGGCGGCCAACGATGACCAGAACGCGACACGATTTCTCTCACGGTGGTTCGACTGCATGCTTAGCTTTTTATTTCGAAGAATTATACTAAATAGCCATTGCTTTTGAAGTAAAGCTTGTAAAAATCGTAAAACTGCCGGCCTTCTATGATGCTTATTTCCATAGTTTTCAGTTACACATGCCCAACAAAGCAACATCTTCGCTTGCTTTTTGTACTGAACTGATACACACCCTCCTTCGAAACTCTGTTGTGGAATTTTCTGCAAGGTAAAAAAACCCAGTTTTTATGGTTTCTCGACGTGATATGTTCAAGAAGCACACTGTGTTACTGTATTATAAAATAAAATTTGTTAAAATGCGAATTGTAACGAACGCGATGCTCGGCTTTGCACAACGAAAGCGGTGTTCAACATCGCGGTTCGCCGGGTTTCAAACGGTAACGGTGACTTATAGTTCAACTGTTTTCTTTCAGACTTATTGATCACTACGCAACTTAAATAGTATCGTAAATAAATGAAGAAGTAGGTAGTATTTTCTTATCATTCAAGTAGAAGTGTTTGGCAAAGATTTTGCTGCAAACTAATCACCTGCAACAGTTGACTGTCTCGGTTTGAAGAAGAACGGTAATTGACCCTGACAGGCTCATTTCATTGTAATCATTTAAAACTACATATATTTTTCCATTATTCAACAAAGAGAAATTCCAATTAATTTGCAGACTGTCGTTATTTGTTAATGACAATGTTGGCTTTTGTAAGTCCTTTCTCGCCTCGGTAAATGAAGTTGGTTATTCAGCTGGGTTGCCATTTAATTTGCAGCAACAATGTTTAATTTGCGCGTTCATTTGTGAATTAATAAATAATGTTTATGTCTTGCTAAATGCTTTGTACTGAACGTTGCTAATTACATATGGTAACACTGAAGTTTCTCAATCTTTTCTAGAGCCACGGATATCACTAGGAAGAGTTCGGCAGTCGTGGTATTCTGCCAAGGTCCGGTCGAGGGCGCGGACAGCCTACACGACCGCACAGCAACTGGAGCTGGAAAAGGAATTTCACTTTAGCAGATACATAACACGAGCGAGGAGAATAGAGCTGGCAAAATCGCTTAGCCTCTCAGAGAAACACATCAAGATATGGTTTCAAAATCGTAGAATGAAAATGAAGAAGACAGAAACGCCATTGGAGAATGGAAAGATCAACCCTAGCGACATTAAAAAGTTCTATGACAGTGACATTGCGGCAGACGACGAGAACTGACATTAAAACTGTGTTCAAACTTGAACTATTTGGGTCGCCAGATCTAGATGCCGGGACTGGCTGTTGCCCGTGAGTTTTGTTGGATTGAACTGATTTGAAGACATATTTAAATAGTTGTACAGATATGTTTATAGTGCCACGTTACAAAATTGTACTCTCCCGTATTTCACCTATATGATTGATACTTATTTAATTCATAGTTAGAAGACTTTGAATGTCTTTGGGTTTGAAGGCTGTACATGTGTTTATTCCTTTAATTATATTTGGGTTTGATGAATGCATTCAAAATTGAGAAAATGCTTATCGTCTTTCTTCGCACGTTCAACCGCCTCTTGCATGAGTCTTGAACCAATCTCAGAAATCATCAAACGATTAATCAATGTGTTTCCTAGATCTTAACTGTTTTAGATTAATAAAACGGAACAGTAAGACCACCGAGCGGACATGAATGAAGGAGTTTAATCAGTCCCGACTTTTAGCACTTCATTTGCTTGTGTTTATAGATGTGAATCGCAGTAACTCTTTCAAGCCGTGTAGCAGATTATCTCCCTAATCCGCAAGGAAATTGAATAGAATAGAAATTAAGTATATGTAGTTTAAAGATAATCAGAAACCACAAAGTTTATACGAAAATTTGCGGTTCTCAGAAACGAATCAGTTTTTAATCTACTTGAAAAGCTCGCATTTTTAGTTCTTGTTGTTTGTGACACTGAACGTAAAGACAGTCGAAGTGGTTGTTCTTCCATTTTCTATCGGGTAATTTGTAAAGTTGCTTGCGACTAATGGACATTTAGTTAAATACAAATTCGATTGTTTGAACGCTTTCATTGCTCAAGTTGATCAATTTTCTCAGAGTAGTAGACAGAGTAGACAAAGTATTGTTTAAGGTAAATTTACCCATGCAGATCAGCCTTGCAATTGACAGGAAATAATTCGTTGTTTAAATATAGACTGACTGACCATACTTTGTTCCTTAGGCGGACAAATGCAATGAGGCTAATAGAAGCTAAGAAATATTGTACATGTATATAGATATACACTGTATTTATTTTGAAAATTGTGCCGGGGTAATGATCAGCACTGAAGCAACCATTCATTTTGTAGCGTTCAAGTACTTTGAATCGTTTGAAGAATTTGTTACAATGGGGGTTTTCATTTATAACAGGGCGAAATTCATTGCATTCATTTTCATTCCAATGTGTATATATAAACAAGGCTCCATTTGTAGTTACTTGTACCGATATAAAACTAAAATTCCTGAATATACGAAGTACACTGTTCCAGCGATCTACAAGCTCGGTCTGTCTTTTTACATACAGGCCCAGTTGCATTCATAGATTTTACTCCGCTTGCACACTAAATCCATATACACTCTTTTTTCATAAGACCGTAGTTCGGCCTCAAATGTTGTTATTTAAGTGTTCGTAACTTTTTTCATTTTGGGGTCTGTTAAATTAGGTGTCTGCATATGTTCAAAGGCTGTATCCAACGTTTAACTTTCCTATATACGTACACAAAAGCACTGCTCTGTAAGACTTGAGCCGGTTATACCTGAATCAGTGAAGTTAACGGCTCTGTGTACTAGAATCGACTGTTTAACAAATTCACTGAATTCATCGTCAATATATTCACTAAGTCGATCAGGTACATAGTTTATAAATAGATAGCATTACTTTGCTAAAATATCTCTGAAAAGCCCCTTTGGCAGTGGATAATAAAATATCTACCGACGGTATTGTATTGTATTGTATCGCATTGTATTGTACTTCTTTTTTCAAAATCATGTAAAATTGGCTGGCTCCGATCCAGACCGTGATATATAATGGCGAACTGAACTTACCGTGGCAAGTAACAGTCTGCTTGTGGCAGTGCATGTACATATTTCCACACTCATAATATTGAAAACCTATCAAAAGTTTCTCAATTCTTGCTAACAATAACACAGATAGTTTTGTAACAATTCCTTTTGCAAAATTTTGTTCTTTACTTATTGGTTGTCCTTGACTAAAAAGCCAGGAATTTTTAGTAGTGCTCTTTGACATTCAATATTCATAAATAAAATAGCTTGTCGTGGTTTGCAGGATGCAAGTATGTTTCTTCAAAAAAAATTGCGCCACAAGTTTTGATGGTTTGCATTGCCGTTTCTAAACATTTTTCTACTTTTCATGAATCTTTCAGCCATTTTCTAGAACCAAAATACCGCAGCGCGAAAATGGTGCCAGCAAGACAAGAGGCATTTCCGCTTATAGGCCTTACATGTAAACACGTAGAGCAAGAAAATAGTAAATACAAAAGGTTATTCTGTTACTGAAACCCGCGTCATTCAAAATAAAACTAGCCGGAGAAACGTACGATAAAAGTGTGGATAGTGCTCCTTTTCCTAACTTTTGTAGTCCAGCTATATACGTACAACCGAACCAGTAACTGATAAGAAATCAAAAAACATGTTCGAAGAAGTCGAAGACTTCATTCAGCCGTTGTACTTGGAGTTGGATTCGTAAATACACCAGGGTTTTTCCCCTTTTTTCATTTTCATGTTTTCGCATTCATACAGGTTGCCTTCTCATACTTTTTAAGGCACAATTTCAATAAGATATTGATACGACAAATTCATTTCTTTTGTTTCATTACCTCGCATTTCTCTGACGCCAGTTTTATACCTGACGCGACCAATATCTGTCGGCGTTTAGATTTTTTGACGCGATGGTCAATTTCGTTATCTGCGAATAACCATATATCGTAGAGGAGCCTGATTGGCTGGATTAGCGCCGACCTTTGTTTTTGTTCAACAGTGAAAACACTGTTGCCCATGACCCCATTTTTCTTGTTTTTGACACTTGCCGGGTGAGACAGGAAATTGCAGTAACTCCTGCAGTGTGCGCACGCGTCAATAAAGCGTTTTCTGGGACAATGCTATTGTGAACACGGGACGTTAAGTCTACAATTTTATCGTTAACTATACGACCGATTACGTTTAAACCAGGTGCATCCGCATTGCACTCAGGATAGAACTGAGTCTGGTCCAGTTTCATCCTTGTCACATGGTAAAATATAGACCTGTAATTGTAAATACAGTTGCCGGTATACTGTAAAACCTACGCTTATTGGTGGTTGGCATACGAAAAATTGTCTGGGAAAAAACTTCTATTAGAAGTTCTATATAGAGCCAACAAAATTATACGAATGACCAAAATTTCGGAGCAAGTTAGTACTAGACAACTAACATCCCATGTATTTACTGTAATTAGCATATGTAGCAGCCATGTTGGTTTACCAAAGCGGTGCATGAAGATCACGGCCGAAAACGTACTCCACAAGTAAGGGACCGTTTGTATTTATGCCAGAGGGAAGTCGGCAAAAAACAGGATGCTCATGATATTTTTAATAGCAAGAAGGAGAAGTTCGGCAGGTTTTCATACCTAAGGTACGGGGAGTCATGTAGTTTTTGTTTTCAAAAGGGGGATCAATAAGGCCAAGTAAAAAAACAAACTTGGTTAGCGTCCCCGCCCGACCATTGAAGAAGCCCCCGACCCAATTTTTTTGTAATTTTCTTAGTTTTTCTTTAAAAATATTTTTAAGATATTGTACGACTTCAAAAGTTGGTTGAAGTCAGAATTATTCGTCTTAAAACTGACCAAAGGGTCATTTTATGCATTTTATAATAAATTTGTCGTTTGATATAAATATATATTGGCTGCATTCCAATATGTTGTCTATGTATGATATGGTATCACCTTTGGATGCAACAACAACAATAAATAGAGATATGTTTTATTGTATCTAGCTCAAAAAAAACCACCTCCCTCCCAAAATACATTGTTGTTGTTGTTTTTCCCGACCATAAAATTTCTGAAAAAGGACGCTAACCAATTATTTTTTATTTGTCCTAAGTTTTATTTTTTTTAAAACTATTTTAGAATCCTGCCGACTCCCCTCCCTGACATAAATAATGAACGGTTCTTAAAGCTGTTTGATCTAGGCAACAGGATTTATTTCACTTAAAAACACTTTAGTAATAACTTTTAAAGGCTTATCACTCAAGATGTGAAACCGGCTTTAAATTTGTCAACAAAGGGTTTTCATTCATGACATTTAGGAAATATGCTGAGCCAGTCTGTCACAAAATACTGTAGAATAAAAACCCGCGAGTAAGAACCTGCATTTTCCAGGGTTAGCCTAAACAGGTTCTTACACAAATGGTGGTTAACACAAAT
>JAOEHT020206615.1:0-19337 GCA_025448195.2 Parazoanthus atlanticus | reverse complement strand
TAAAAATTCATTAAAGGTTTTGTAAATACCCCCCCCCCCCCCCCCCCCCAAGAAAAAATTAGATAAATAAAAAGTCCATGGTTTGATGACATACTATGGTTACACTCTTAAAATAATTTTATACTACAGTGTTTGTATAACTGGGAACCAAGTACTACTCCATACCATATTTTCTGATTCAATGCTCTATTCAAATAAATGTCTCTACCTGAATTAATGCTCCCTCCCTATACGTTTATAGATTTTTGATAGATACGTTTCCCAAATATATGCCTCTGGAACTAAGCCCTCCTGAAAATAACCTCCCCCTAAACAAATGAGCCAGAGGAAAAGCCCTTTTGGACATGTAAACCAGTAGGTTTGTTTTGTAAGTTATTTACAGTATAAGTCAGAATAATAAGTTAATATAAATGCTGTAACAAAGCCTTAAATTGCTTTTTATATTTATATTCATAATTATCAGGTTCTCAGACCATTCCTGTTGCGAAGATTGAAGTCAGAAGTGGAGAAGCAAATGCCCAAGAAGTATGAACATGTAGTTAGGTGTCGGTTATCAAAGCAGCAACGTTACTTGTATGACGACTACATGTCAAGAGCAAAGTAAGTGTTGATAGTTTTTAGTTGTAGTTATTGGTTACCAGAACTAAGCAGTAGATGATCAAATGTTCAAGTGAACAACCCTAACATTACTTTGGTCATATCTTCTAACACATGAGTGTCACAATAAAGAAACTGAGTGAATTGAATGAATTGCAGGCTTAAAAATTTTAAATGCTTACAGGACAGCTGTATGATTTTCCATGTCTTTGGACAATGAAGTTTAAGGAAAAGTTGTTGTAAAGAGACTGGCTACGTAACAGTACAATGTTGATTTATTGATTGAATGTTGATGGCTACATACCAATACTGTATTGACTTGCCTGTTCAATGCAAGTTATGGCACGTGGCCTAGAGAAACAGCTCTTTAAAAACCCATTGAAAAGTAATTTGACTGTTCAGTGGATCCTGTCAAGGGCAACACCATAGGCACAACAGAATACATTTCTAAGCAGTCAGAACAATGATATATTGCAGAGAATAGTACATATTCTTCATTACTTTCACAGTCTATTTTTGCTGTTAATTTTGTGTCAACTCGGGACTGATACATTTTCTGCTTGAAAAGGAGTGTAAATCCCATAATGGCACGACCTGCTAGGAATACTGCATCTGGAACATGACCATACTACATAACTACATGTACATCCTTTAAATCAATGTTTATTGTGCCCACCAACAAACATGCACAGAAGTTGATACTAACAAAAAGGCAGGCAACATTGGCTGTGAGGTGTACTGTTTCCCAAGGGTATCGTGGTGACAGCTGTGTGGTACTGCTGTGATTTTCCTTTTGTGCCAGTTTTTTAGCTACAAGGCCTGTAAGTTGATGACAGTAAGAAGTACAGTATCAGTCTTTTGATAATCACATTTTTTGGATTGTAGAACGAAAGAAACTCTTGAAACTGGACATTTCCTGAGTGTCATCAATATCCTGATGCAGCTGAGGAAGGTATGGCAAGGATAACACTTGGCTATCCATAATAATTGTACATCTTGCTGTTACAAGTAAATTCATCCACCTTTTATGATACTGTGCAAGGACCTGCTCTTTGTTGTTTTATCATTTCATTTGCCTCTGAGAAAATATAGTTCCATTTGTTTGTCTAAAGAGCAATGTTTTTCACAGTTTGTAGCAAAATGGTTAAAGCCGTACAACAAATTGAACACAATACTGATTAAGTTGAGTTATTAGTTTTTTATTAAACCTTTCAAATTATTTGCTGTATGTATTATAATAATCTAGATCGGTGGAATACATTTTGTATCTATATATAGTTATGTAGGTGTGCTTGAATGTGCTTAATTACCCTCTTTTATGTAAACTGACTTCCTTGAATTTTACCTTTTAGTTATTTCAGGAAGCCAGTACCCACTAGATTATCAATTTTTTTCTTATTTCTTACCTCATATAGCTATCTAACATAACAGAGTACAAATAGAATGCTTTGGAATTGTTGTTATTTCTTTCATACTTGGTTCTCAAAGAGTTTTGTACACAGGTGACGGGCTGCATTCATGTACAAAATGAATACTGTATTTATTGATTTATTTTAGCATTAGCTGCAGTTACATGGATTTTCTGCACCAGTGACTGGCTACATACCAATACTGTATTGACTTGCCTGTTCAATGCAAGTTATGGCACGTGGCCTAGAGAAACAGCTCTTTAAAAACCCATTGAAAAGTAATTTGACTGCTCAGTGGATCCTGTCAAGGGCAACACCATAAGAATTATGTACAACAAGAATAACAACTCTGGGTCCGGTTGTTCAAAAGTGGGTTAAGTTTAACCCAAGATTAGGGTAAATTTTTACTTTCATTTCCACTTTAAGGCATACATAATCCGATTCTTATAATTTATAGTATTGTTAAAACACTTCAAGGAAATCCAGTTCAGAAACTTGGTTGTCATTCTGTTTTGAAGTAACTTGTGCAACTCATAAAGTAGGTGGCTCTAAAATGTACTTCAGTTTGCAATTCAAATGTTGCCTGAAGCACTTTCTAAAATACCTTTTAGCCAACAGTTTTAGTACAGTAAGTGGTCAAATTTGGCAGTCGCTGGCTTGTTTTGATTATGCTGGTCAAATCAAAATGTCAGCCAAGACAGACTATAATAATAATAAATAATAATAATAATACAAGGAAACAAGCCCAACTAACCCCTGGCTGGCATTAACCAACTTCCAAACAACCAGGCCCAGGTGGATTTAACCCCTAATCTAAATGAGATGGCATTATGAAAGAACAATTCTGGTACTTATTTATTAAGTTTAGAGGTAACTGATATTTCCTCTTTTTGTTTTCAGGTCTGTAATCACCCAGATCTTTTCGAGACCAGGCCGACTGTGTCAGCATTCCAGATGGATTGCATTGTTTACTATACCGCATCCCTGGTACTGACAGCTCTTGACTACAATCCATTCACTTGTGTCAACTTAGGTTACCTCAACCTTTCACTAGCTGATGTAGAGAGAGAGGTGACAAGCTATGCTTCATTCCGCACACGATGTTTGCAGACACCAAGAAGATTGATTGTGGAGATTGACTCGAGTCCTGAAACGACACGGCCAATTGTTCCACCTACAAAACATCGGCCTCCAGCACTACTTAGCGGTTCTTCCTTTCAGATCAGCCAAGTAGCAACCAAGTCTAAGGTTTCCAACAGCATTCATGCACAGTTGCCGTATCCTCCCTATGTACATCCACCACCCTATCCACATGCACAGGACCATAGGGGGGGCTACCCATACATGCCAGCTGGATCCTACTCACAGCCGAGCTGGGCTTCTGAGTCATCTACAGGCTTTGGAACACACTCCTTTGGTGGTTCTTTGTTATCAACACCAAGCAGATTATACTCTGCAGGGTCCGACCACCACACACATGGTTATTTAACTAGGCAGAGTAGTCCTGGATTTGATTTCAATGGAACCAGCATGGGTTATCTGCCGACAGAGTATTCCAGGGGTCTGCCACCCCCTCCTCCCTACAGTGCTACACATGTTAGCTCCAACTTCAGACAGTTCCCAGCTGCACCAGGCTACCCTGGAGGTGTTGGATTTAGCCCCAGTCCAGGGAATAGCCAAGAAATCAAGTTTGACCCCAGTCCGCCCCAATCTGTGCCTGCTGCACCCGGTGGTACTGCGCACATAGACCATCTGAACAATGTTACAGGAAGCAAGAAGGATGCAACATATCCCAAACCCTTTGCAGTTTCTCCTACAAAGAAGATTGCTCTGGATGGAAGTGCTGATAAAACTGTAGATATAAAATCTCCCTTTTACCTGGTAAGTCGGTGCTTAGAATTAGTTGGCAAAGGTTTTGTAGGATTGATCAATTCTAGTTGTAAACAATTACTGTTGAGTTGTCTGCTGTGCACTGGAATTTGCCACAAAACAATTGATTTAAAAGAGCTTCAAAACAATGCCCCATAAGTAAGTGTCGAGTGTTTACTTACCAATGGTGATAAAACAAACTTGTGGTGCTCAATTGCATTAATGAGGTCACTAACCTACTCTAGTGGGGCACTCCCCATAATAACATGCAGGGGGGATGCCACGTGATAATAGGGTAGGCAAATTCAGGGCATTTTTATCATAGATAGGGTCAGGATTTGAGAGCTGTGGTAGTATTCCTTACTAACACGTTTGGTTAAGTACCCCCATCCCATTACTCTGTTCTGGGACCCAATTATTTTCAAGAAATCCGTGGGTTATTGTAAGGCCCCTGAGATAGTAATTTAGGAGACTAGATGAAATGTGCCCAAGGTCTATCAAGGTCAGTGATTGCATTTCTTAGAAGTATATGAAAAATAGCACAATGTTTTGGAATTCCAAATGGCCTTTTGCTGAACTTGAAGTTACATTATTTTATTATTTGTGATATATGATGCAGTAGATTATGTTGTCAGCAGATGATGAGTCAACTTCATGGTCCGTGTTTTTGAACATTTGTGATAACAAATTGAAGTTCTGAGCTGGCACTTGAACTGTATATAGTGTAAACCTAGGCCTGAAAGCATTAAAATGTTCAGCTTTGAATGTTTTCTTTTTCAAAAGCCAAAGGTTGTACAAAGACAGAGCCAAGAACGTAAAGAGAAACTGGCTCGACTTACTGTGATCAACAGCAGACGATGCCAGGCTCAACCGGTGTATGGGATGGATTTGTTTGCTGCTGTATCAGTTGTGAAGGACATCAGTTTAAAGGCCTTAAGTCAACACAGACTGGGCCCAACATCTGATTTCCTCGGGGACATCATAAAGTTTCCTATGCAAAGGCTGGATCAGCTGCAACAGATTGTCAAACGGTATGTGACTGAGTGTAGTTGTTTGAGTGGTTGGTGTCTCTGACTCAAAATCCAAAGGTCATAAGTTTAAACTCTGGCCAGACCACTGTGCTGTGTCCTTGAGTAAGACACTTTATTCGACTTGCTCCAGTCTCAGCTGTATAAATGAATACTAGCATTTTATATACTATCATTTTTGTTTTGGGGCCTACTTGCAATAGATTAGTTTCCTGTCCGCAGGGGAGTCATTACTCTCAGCCACTTAACACTGCAGAAATCTGAGGTAAATGCTGGGTCAAAGAGCCACTTGCCTTGGAGAAAGATCTAGTTATGTGGCGATGAGACTACAAGTCTGATAGCAGAGACTGTAGCAGTCAGTAGCAGTCAGAAATGAGAATGGTAGACAGAGAAGATTGGGGGTTTTGTTGTTGGCCAAGATTCAGTTTTTTGTTAGGGGAAATTGTTAAGGTTGCAGTACAGTCTGAAGTGGGTCAAACATCAACATTTAAGTTTTAACTAAAATAGGTAGCCTTTGAAAATATCTATAAGACAAAAAAGTTTTTTTTTAAATCACCAACTGTTGCTTAATATTGCAAACAAATGATTTTACCAGAAGTAACTTTACACTCAGCTGTTCTTTCTTCAAAACTTTTCTTGAAGAATTTTCAAGTTAAGGCAATACTAAGGGTCGCAATTTGATCAATTTTTGGTCTGTTTCCGTAAGATTTAGCAAAGCAATAGATTGGTAAGTCATATCCAAAACCATGCCAGGGAATTTAGAATCCCTTTTTAGTTTCTTCTGATGTTCTTTGTTCTTCACTTGCATTTTCTTTAATGAACTCTAAAAAATATGTTACTGATGCAGAAAACAAAACATTCTGACAAGCAACAAAATGGGGGATATACTACTGCAAATAGTTTGAAATTTAAAATAGATAATAACTGTGGCGTGGAGTTCTATTTTTGTGGCTGTGAGGAAGAGTTCAAATTAAATATTTGTTACGATAATTGTGTTGTTTGACCGATGTTTTTGTTTTTTTTCTGATATCTGATCTTATATTTTGGCTGGAATGTCTGTAAAACGGGAAATTAAACTGATCTGGCCTTAAGCAACAAACTGTGCTGAATTTGACAAGGTGACAATTTATGGCACAAAATCAAATTTAATAGAGTTGGACCTCAAAAATTTCAATATAGATCACGGTCTTCCAAAACGTATATTTGCCGTCATTTAGATAATTTTGTAAGCTTTCAGTTGAGATATAGGTTTATGGGTATCCAGAGTTCTGTACTGGTAACTGAAAACACCAGTAAGTAACACTATATAGTAACCTTAAGCCAAATGGGTAAACTTTTGTTTTTCTTAACATTGCCAGTTTCAACAGTTTTGTCGCATGTCCATTTGGTTTTCCAGATTTGTGTTTGTGGTGCCCAAAGCAGAAGCACCTCGCATCCAGTTGCACGCATCCCACAGAGCACCTTGTCATTTGATGAGAGAGAAGCATTTGAGAGAAACCCTTCACAAGAGCTTGATCTCTAAGACTACCTGCTTGCATCCCATCATGAGTAGAACCAAAACTCAGTTCCCAGAACTTCGGCTCATCCAGTATGACTGTGGTACGTATTGTGCAGTTTGATTTGAAATGTGGTACTAGTTATGGGGGGGTTTTTTTGGCCTCGCTAAGTTACGCCTGCAGTCCCATGATTGAGTAACTACAGGGTTCGTACAAAAGAGTCTGGAAAACTTGAAAAAGTCTGGAAATCAAAAAATGTCTGGAAAAAGTCTGGAAAAAAAGCAAAGGTCGGGATAGAGTCTGGATTTTCTGTGCTTTACTCCATAGCAGAAATAACACCCAAATTTTTCATTATTATTTTTGAGAAAATATGGCCTTTGTCAGCAGATGATGAGTCAACTTCATGGTCCGTGTTTTTGAACATTTGTGATAACAAGTTGAAGTTCTGAGCTGACTATGGAACTAAGTTACTAGTTCCAGTTTAAGGGATAAGTATAAGGGCCTTTTATGCGATAGTCATTAACCATTTGATTCATCTTATATCTACAGGAAAATTGCAGACTCTGGATGTACTTTTGCGAAAACTCAAGAGTGAGAAACACAGGTACAAATTTATCTTAATAGACCTTTTGAATTGTTAACTATCATTGTCAGATAGTAATGTTTATGTTGAAGGATGGCAACCCTTTATTTTGTTTATTTTATTTTGTAAAAGCAAAGAAAAATAGCTGTTTGTGTCTATTAATTGTGCTAGGAACCATTATTTTGGTGTTGACAAGCAAGAGAAACTTCACACTTCCTCAAATAAGACAACCGAGATCATCAATAATTTTTTATCAGTTGTTTTTGTTATATAGAAATTTAGGTGAAATACCAGTTGAGGATTTCTCTACAGATGTTCTAAAATTTCAAATCTTCACTTAAAGCACTTTATAACAGATATCATTTTTCTCGTCACGTATGAAGTTGACAAAGTGTTCGGTAAATCTTTGGAAATGTTTGGAAAATCTTTGGAAATGTTCAAAAGATCCCCAGAAATTTTTGGAAAATCTTCAGAAGTGTTTAGAATCATTTGGAAGTGTTCGGCAAAGACCACAAGTATGAAATAAAAATATTAATATGTTAAGAATTAAAAACAGGGTATTTAAAGTGTTTAGTGACTTGACAAAACAAAATATGTACTTTATGATAACATGGAGTAATTCTGTGTTGCAGTATGAACACAGTGAAACTGTGAGCCACAGCAAAGCGATAATCTGTAAAATTAGGAGAGTGACTCCTTAGTCAGCAGATGATGAGTCAACTTCATGGTCCGTGTTTTTGAACATTTGTGATAACAAGTTGAAGTTCTGAGCTGACAGTGGAATTGAGTCAGATGCTAAAGTAGAGTTTTTAATCTAAAAATATTTGGCATTTTCACCTTGTAAGTTACGAAAACATTAAAAAGTTCCAATTTGAGGATAAGTGTTTGGTGTAAGAAAAATGTTCGGAAAATCTTGGAAAATGTTTGGACGATCTTCAGAAGTGTAAGATACGGTATTTCACCTACATTTATAGAACACAGAAGGTCTTTTTCAACATGAAGATACAAATCATATCTCTGTGCAATGATGTACTAGTATCCTATATATCCACTAGTTCGTAAACAGATACTCTGTTGTCATTATTGCTATCACTTTACAGTATACTTTTTTGTTTGACATTTTTGTCTCACCAGCTAGCTTTCTTTGTTTGCAGAGTTCTGATATTCACTCAGATGACAAAGATGCTGGATGTTCTTGAGAGATTCTTGAATTATCACGGCCATATCTACCTGAGGCTAGATGGTACAACAAGAGTTGAACAGCGACAGGTACTGGCCACTCTTCAATGTCTGTGGAAGCTTGTAGGGATGCAAACTGCTAAACTTTTTGTCATCAAAGTTGGTGCTTAATATAGCTGAAATTGTTATAATACAACCAGGGTGACAGACATTATAACAGGTTCCCTGCAGTCCGTGAATAACCTGGAAAGTCAGGGAATTCTCAAGACGTTTTACAGGGTAACTGAATGTCAGGGAATTTAGCTATTTTCTTCAAGAGTCATTAAAAGTCATGGAATTTGTATGTGACTAGTAGTTTGTGTTGTTGTGTTAATGATATTTATACTGTACTATTTGGTATTTTGGTAAATCCTTCAAAACCTGGAAAGTCAAGGAAAATAATTCATCCATGTCGTTGACAATCCTTGAAAACGTTTCAAAAAAAGGTTAAGATGTTCATTGAGAGTTGATCAATTTGTTTGCATCTTCACAGCGGCCAAACCAATGGTAGTTGTTCCTTACTGTTACATACATACTTACAGGCAGCTGTAATTTTCTCCATTGTCTTTCTTGTGAACTAGCAGAGGTTTTTTATAACAACTTTTTAAATGTTAGTCACATTTTATAGCAAAACATCTAAATATGACCCATGTGATGTGTTTTTTCCATTGTTTTAATTGTGGAATTTTTTGATTTCCAGATTCTAATGGAGAGGTTCAATGCAGATGCTCGTATCTTTATCTTCATCCTTTCTACCCGAAGTGGGGGTCTTGGTGTGAATCTGACAGGTGCTGATACAGTGATATTCTATGATAGTGACTGGAACCCTACCATGGATGCACAGGCACAGGACAGGTGCCACCGTATTGGTCAGACCAGGGATGTCCATATCTACCGGCTCATCAGCGAGCTGACTATTGAGGAGAACATTCTGAAGAAGGCAAACCAGAAGAGATTGCTGGGCGATATTGCCATTGAGGGTGGCAATTTTACGACAGCATTTTTCAAGGAGGTAAGCAGGTCGATAATGATCTATGGTAGTAGGGTCAAACGTCAGTGCAGGCTTTCAGACGATGAACATGAAGGCTCACAGAAAGTTCATCTAGATACCAGTTGATTTTGCAGTCATGGGTTTTTCTTTATGTTTTATAAGTTAGAATTGCAGTTTGCAGTAAATTGATTTGTTATTAGAATCAACTAAAGCAGATGTTTTGTTTTCCTATTAGCAAAATTTTTTTTTATAAAGTAAAACACTGGAGCTTTTATATTTCATGTAAATTAGCCAGGGCTTCCATCATTGAAGATTGTTAGGGAAACCCTGGGACCCCTTACACCTGGTTTTAGAGAACCACCAGTGGTTTTAAGGGTCGTGATTACCCTTGTCTCCTTATTTTTATGAGCCTAAGCATACTTGGTGTGTCCATTGGGTTATTTTAGATGCTATTTAGTTTTAATGTGACCTTTCTGGTTCCAGTGTGTCAGGGATGCACTTGTTTACACAAAACTTTACTCCTTAAAACAAGCAAAATGGTCATTTCCAGTTTACAGCTTTTCGAAACTCGTTCAAAAGTAAGTGTTGTCTTGGTTTGGCTTGATTTGTATTTAAAAAATTGAAAATAGCAGGAAATTTCTAAACTTTTCATTTGTATTAGATTTAACTTTGTGTAAGAAATTTTTGTACTTAAAATCGATTGGAGAGTTGTAACTCGTTAAAGCATGAAGACTTGCCCAGTCAAACACGTCTTTAGTAATCCATTTTGTGGATTTTGGTTTTCCAGGCAAGCATCAAAGAGCTGTTCAAAGTTGAGGAGAAACGGGAGGAAGCTGTCCAGATACAGGTTGCTTCACCACAGGAGGCCATAGAAGAAGCAGAGTCTGTTGAGCCAACTTCTGAAGCTGGACCAGAAGTTCCACCTGAGTCGGCACTCCTGGAACAGGTTTGTATGAAATGATACAATCTTCTATAATAATACAGGATTTACACATTTGTTTGTGTGTGTATGTACCATGGCAGATCAAAACTTGAATAGCTTTCTGTTAAGAAGACTATTTAAAGTGTCTTTTGACTTAAGAAAACAAAACATGTATATAATGTAACATGGAGAATTTCATGTGGCAATATGACTGAGCCTAGACAAAGTGATAATACAGACTTAAGTGTGATTTGGATCTCCGTTGCTTGAGAACTAAGGTGTACTACACTTGTCTATTTGGTGGAATTTCTTTGTTTTGGTTACATGCATTCTGAAAGTATATGAGTTTCTGTTTTGGGATAAACTGTACATTATGTACAATATCTATACCGAGGCAAATTTTGTTAGTTGCCCCCAGACATTGAATGAAAATGCAAAAGATTGTTTTATTTATAATTCATACTATATTAAAGGCAAGCGAGTATTGAAAATACATGGGGCAGCTTGAATGTACTATTTGTTGTCAGCACTTCAAATGCGTACATGATTCGGTTCCGTCTGGCTGGTTTTGGAAGGAAGATGTTGTTCAAGATCAAGTAAACATCATATTCATAGAACGATTTATTCCAACATTTGAAACGACCTTTCAGATAAATTAATTATGACGTTTTTACTGCAGAAGTTTATTTTTATGTTTTAATGTCGGAAATAAAATCATAGTCTGGTCGCGGGTTAATGATACACGTAAACTCAAAACCACAACTGGTCTAGTCTTGCTCTGCACATCGCTGCACAATGGAATAAACACGCTATGAAAAAAGGTAATTTTTAAATCTTGCGATCAGTGCTGCAGGCCTTACATCGGCGCTTCTTTATTCAAACCGAATCGAAATAGCCTGGTTCACGGCTAAAGGCGCTAAACGAAGAATAGTTAGTTCACCCATCGTCTTTAGTCACTTTAATTGTATTTAGTATAAAAACACTCATTTCTTTTTTATTTTGCATTTTTTTTTCGAAAAAAATCCGTGCTTCGAAAAATTAATTTGGTGTGGTCTAAATGATGAACGCTTCCTAACTTTAAAAAGAAGTAGCCACATGCACCCTCAGCGGGCCTATTCTTTAAAATACCTTAAAAGTTATAGCATTCTTGGTTTTCAAAAGCATCTTTAAATTAGTAGAACACGAGTTAACTGCTGAGTTTCCAATGCCTTTTAGGAGATTCATTCCTGAACTGGTCATGACGCTCAGCTAGAATAATTGTTCCTCTTTACAAACTGTTGAATCTATCACTGGTTCAACAGCCCCCAAAGAGAGAGACAAATCAACTGTATTCAATCACAAAATTATGTGAACAGTGAACAGTGTGGGTTAATAGGAATTTCGCACCTATTGCAAGGATTGAGCTTTGTGATAACACAATGTGGAGGAAAAGATTAGTGGTGTTGTAGTAACCTTAGCAAAAGAATGGCTTCATGAATTGACTAGTACGATTCATTATTTGTTGTTTTTTTCACTGAATAATATATTCTAGGTAACCCAAATTTTTGGTGAATCCAAACGAGGATGGATCTAGTTAGCAGGTGCTTTGCTTCTAATATGACTGGAAACTGTCTGTAGGACTTACAGTAACTTGTTAGTAAGAACAGTGGGGTGGCACGCTGACATTGTTTGTTTAATAAGTTATGTAGGGTACCTAGTTGAAGAAATTGTTCATATTTCAGTGCAAACAGCTTTAATTTTTCAAAAGGTACAATTCTTAAAGTTTAGCATAATTTGGTATTATATTCAGTTTTATCAATAAGGTATTTTTCGGTGCAGATATCTTAAAGTCACATTATTTTGCAATTATTCTGTGCCAGGCACTGTGTAAGGCAGAAGATGAACAAGATGCACTTGCTGCCACCATGGTGAAGGCAGAGCAGGCTGCCGAACTGGCAGAGTTCAGTGAAGGTCCTGTTGAAGAGAATGCCGAGGTATGACCAGACTGATCTTACAGAAGTGTTCCACTGCTAGGTTTTGCTTTTTGTAAGTCGACTGGGATTTATTTTGACCCCCGTTTCTCAAGCAAAAATACATCGCCTTTTTAAGTTCCTTTGTTACATTTGGTGGCTCCGCAGGTGCCCTGCTGCAAGGGTACTTGAAGTTAAAAAATGTTTTCTCTCATTGATAGTCTAAAAATTAATCCAGCTGGCATTTCCTGTGATCAAGGGTAAATGTTTTAAGATAAGACAAGCAAAATTAGTAGTCATAACATGCATATGGTTTTTAATTGCTTCAAAACTGAGAGCATTCGTGGTTTTTCAACAACATCTCTTGTAGAATAAGAATTAACTGCTGTGTTTCCAATGCCTTTTAGGAGATTCATTCCTGAACTGGTCATGACGCTCAGCTAGAATAATTGTTCCTCTTTACAAACTGTTGAATCTATCACTGGTTCAACAGCCCCCAAAGAGAGAGACATGCCAACTTCTGGGTTATACAGGGCAAGATATGGTGCACACTTGTCAACTGGGCCGTTAGATAGCAAAGAACTAACTCTTAAAATACTTACAGTCGTGTAATATCATTTGGCCTGCAGAGATTGACTGAAGACAAAATACTTTTTGATTATCTAATATCACTTGAAGTTTGTAAACTCTTTATACGTTATCACTGCAAGTGCTATTTTAGCAGAGCAGTCTTGAGGGGAAGCAAAGCGAGGGGGTCTTGTCACGACTTGTCGATTGACAGTTTTACGTTTTGCGTATCACGAAACATTAGATTACGTCATAATGGAAGGCGTTTTAATTAATTTACGATTTACCGAGCGATATTTCACTAAAATCACAGGGCACTAAAAAGCCTAATCACGAGTCATGAAAATGACCCCCCTCCCCCAGTAGGATGTTGTTCTAGTGTTTCTGTTTGGGGGAGGAGAAGATGAGGAATCTGTAACATTAACTGAATTTTCATTGGGATTTGACGTCTTTATGCAAACTAACGTAATAATTATGTGGTGGTTTGAGAAAGATAAAATGTAAATGGATGGCAGGATTTAGAGGCACCTACTGGTGGACCATTAATTTGCATTCAGTATTCAATCGTGTTGGCTTTGGCTACTTTCAGGATAAACAGAAAGAAGAAGAAAGTTCTAAAGTAGAGGAGGAACTGCTGGCTCTTGAAGGACAGGTTCGTAGTGTGTCGTTAATACTAAACGGTGGGTTAACTGGCCTGCTGTCGTTGTATGGACCCATAAAATAGATATGTGAACTCTTGTCAGAGTAAATGGAAATCTGTAGGGGATGGGGTCTCCAGGAAGTTCCAGAGGTGGGGTGTTAACAAACAAAAGTCCTCTGGTAGAAAAGTATTTAATTTTTAATTTATCTTTCAAAATTTAGAAAGACGTTGAAATCAAAATTTAAAACAAGATTCTAGTATCACTCTGTCTAATGATCCATACTGGTAACTAGTTCGCTTGTACCGTTTTCCCTGTGTTTCAGTACAATTTGCCTTTTACATGTAGATTTCAAGAAACCTCAAACTTCAGAAATCCATAAGGAAATTTTTAATAGAAAACCTTAGAAGGTCTTTAAATGGTGGTCAAAAATCGGAATTTAAGAAGTTCAAAGATAAATGTATCATACGTTTTCTGTTCCACAGTTGCATGTAACTTGTTGGGGAGACTGGAACTAGACTAGCACGTACGACTCAAGATTGCAAACAACAACAAGCCTTTATTAAAGACATGTTATTTTCTTTGATTGGCCTGGTTTCTTTCTTGACTAACATTTAAACTACAGGAACACATATAGACCTTATGCATAATACGCCCCCGGTGGCCATAAACAATAACTTCAAATCGAGGTCAGTTTCCAAGTTCTCATACATTTGCTGTATTCGACTCAAAGTTTTTGTTCGTGGCCAGTGGGGCGTATTATGCATAAGGTCTATTAGGCTTCTGGTTGTCTAGTACGTGCACATGGAAGTACAAAAAAATTATAAGACAAGGGATCGTTCATTCATTTGAAACACTGTCATGTAGACTTACATTTCGCTAAACAAACACCTTAGTTCTTCGAACTAAAAGTGTCTGTTGCATTGAACTGTTTTGCTTGTACTAACTTGATGACTCAAATCTTCATCTGTTATCAGAATCTGCCATTTAGAATACCCACAAGTACTCATTTGCATACCAGTAGACATCATCGCTGTGATTTGCAGTATTTCCTTGAACTTTGTTGGTTTGGTGGTTGGTGGTAATATTGTCTAATGTCTATATACTTGTTTTGCAGTTGACCCCAGTTGAACGATATGCCGTCAGGTTCTTGGAATCTTCTGGTGTGTACATCACAGTGGAGCAGATAAAGGCGGCAGAGGTAGACACGTAATATTGTTTGGTTCTGTCTCAGTTCCACTGTACCTTGATTTCAACCTCTGAAAATGCTCATTCGCTTTCCCCGGGTTTATATGACGCATATTTGTTTTGTTGTGAGAATGGACCAGCTGACCAGAAACGGCTGTCCATGGTGACTCCAAAAGTTAGTGATTTTACGGTTGTTTCTTTGTCAAGTCAGGGGTTGGTAAGCATTGTCTTACTATTTTATGTCACATATTAATTATAGAAAGAAGTTGAATTGGCCAAGAAAGACTGGGAACTAGGCCACCTGCAAGCCCTGAAGGAAGAGGAGGAGAAGCGAGCTGCCGAGGAGGAGGATGAAATTCTGTTCACATATTCCAGAGAGGATGCAACACAGGTTAAGAAATCTAAATCAAAGTCTACCAAATCTAAACAAATTAACAAGAAAAAGAGTAGGTACAGCAATATTAAGGATAAGAGGAAAATTGATGCTAAGAAAGTTCGTGCGGGATCACAAACTTCACAGGATAGTGGAGCTGTCCGTGACAGCCGCTGTTCACGCAGGCAGTCAGCCTCTGAATCCAGAAGTCGTAGCAGCAGTTGTAGCAGTGTTCGTAGGGTAACGAGACATTCAAAATCGTAGGATAAGTTTTCATGGGTGACTCGGTGCCCCATGTCTATTTAATGTAGTCAGTTATTAACTGACAGTCTCCTTTGTTGAGGTCAATTAACCCAACGTTGGGTAAAATAGAAAATTAATAGAGTTCGAACTAAGTTTATTTGGAGTGCTGTGCATTGAGGCTTGCTTCAGCTCAGTTTGGCATTCAAATTGGTAATAATTATTTTTTACGACTGTTGTACATATGTACAGAAGTTAAAGTTGTTATCTTGTTTCTTGTTTTCAGACGTCAAATTAGTCTATTACTTCACTCACTTTTGTTTTGGTGTCAGTAAATTTCTGCTATTTTTCAAAATTGAAATTTGCTCTTTTTGAGGTTGAAAAAGAGTAAGTATCAAAGACAACTCAAAAAATGTTGCAAATAAAAACAGAACTTGTTTTCAGTCGTTAGCTGTTTGGCAAAATAATCAGACCTTGAAAGCTCAGAGAAATATGGTCAGTCAAGATGTAAATTCTAGACACTTTGTTTCAAGACTAGATTTGTTAAACAAATTGCAGTATTTCATGAGTGGTAATATAAAATTAAGCCATTCTTGCGATGGCCGTTTATGCAAAATAAAGATATAAGAAGAGCTCAAGTGTGTTGTTGTCATTCTGATCTTCTCTTGAACTGGAATGGTTGCAATTCCCACATTCTTCACAACAATTCCAAGTTAAATCACAACAATATTCCACCAACATTGTTCCAACTGCTAAACATAGCAGCCATACCATTTTGTTCCCAGTGGGGTGGCTGACGTGTTTTTCACAGTGCAGGGCAAGGTACCTGGTGTCCAAAGTTGTGCTTCGTAGAATTATTTTCTGCCATACTTAACCTTTTCTGTTTGGCTTGTGTGCAGAACAGCATGTTGGTACTCTTTTTCTTCCTGCTGCTTGATTATGTGCTTTCTTCAGACATGCAAGAGGTGGCTGTCAAAATAGAGGAAAAGAAATACTTTATGAATTATAGGAACTTTAAAGCAAAATTCAAAAAAGAAGCCATGATTCTAACTGGTTCACAATGCTGGGTCGTTATCAGAAGATTGGATATTTTCTATGTTAATTTTAGTAAGACGCATTTTATACCACAGGTAGTTTACATCAATAGAAAATTCCTTGGGTTTTGGAGTGTTTTTACTCTCGGGAGAGTTTTAGATAAAACTGTTTACTTTGTTGGCTTTCTTCAAAAGCTTGATGGTTTACTACTAAAGCGATGAGTGTGAGCATTTAGTATTTTATATTTTTGAGAAATGATTGGTTGTTTTCTGTACAATTCAAATTCTAGAATGTTGCAGTTTGGTTAGAAGAAATTTTACATTCAAGAAAAACAAATGAATCATTCCACTGTCACCTAAAAGTGTGAACGTCCTAAGCTGTTGACACCAGCACCTTGCATGCTTGCCTGTGCCATCCAGCCAATCAAGAGAAGAGTAAGAATGACCTGCCACTTTGGAACCCAGTTACCAAGCCCTACAATGCACAGACGTCAGAAAACTATTGCTAGAAAGGTTTCGAGTAATATATCGAGCAATCAAACGAGTGTTTGATCACGTATCAAACATCGAGAACAGAGATCAAACACTCCTTGTTTGATTTGATGTATTCTCGAACAATTTAGATTTCGAGGGAAAGTTGACATATGCAGATTGCAACATTTCAACACATGTCACAAAAATAGTGTTTGCTTTACAAATTATTATTGAGTTGCTGAAGTTCGTTACAAACCTTTGGTCTGCTTTTGTTGGGTTGTTTGTTTGTCGTACGATAGGATGAGGTATCCGTTTACAACTTGCTTCCATCGTTTAAGGTAAAAATGTATTTTCGAAATCTATGGCAATTGTTCAAACGAAGTAGAATATTTGATAAAAGTTTGAAAATTACAAACGTTCTCGAGTTTGGGTTTATCTTCAGATACCTTTGTCAAACATTTTACCACCTAGTTTTTGACTACTTCGGCAAAGACAACTCATATTGCATTTAATTTCGCCTTTTACATCATGCAATCATATACAGTTTCTATGAAAGCCCCCTAGCACTACCACTTAATGTTTTTTTTAATTCTTGGATATTACATTTTAGTTTGTACCCACCAACAGTACTTGAACCCGTTGTAACTTTTTGATTTAACACCTTTTCAATCACCCATTCATTTGACTTGATTTTGGACGCTAACAAAATACGTTTAAATTTAGGAGTAGTTTATAGAGGAGGCCCAAAGGGAACAGCCGATTCCCTCCCTCACCTCTATCAAAACTACTTTCTCTGCTACTTGTTCGACTACCCTGCCCAAAATGCTGCTGTTACTTGCTTAATTAAATGTATATAAGATCGCGAACGCAAAGCAATAACAGTGCAAAGGTTTCATTTGCGGAGCTCTCAGGTGCTCTGAACTGAAATGTGCATATAACATCTAGATCGCCAAGCATGGTAGTGCAAAATATTCGTTTGTGAAGATTTCAGTTCCATCGAGACTGGATGCAATTTTCTCTAGCTATTTTCGAAAAGGGTTTCACTAAATTATTTATTTCCTGCTTGTACAGAAATATTTTTGTATTGAGAGTCGATCAACAACCTTTATGTACGTTATACATTTGAATTACTGACACTGCTTTACAAGAACGTGGGGGCACGAAAATTACGATTATACAATAATGTATCGAGTAAGATTTTCAAGGCAGTATTTTTGGTATAGAATTAATTATGCTTGTGCCCTTAAGTTTTTTAATATTGAATTACTTTAAGTAATTTGAGTACATGTTTGGAAATCACCGCTTTGAAAGAGTGCCAAATAAATTTGTGTTGGCTGTTTATTACAAATCAAGAATAAGAAATTTATGTTGGAACTGCACTTAATTGGCTATGGCAGCTGAATGAAGGTGACCGTTAAGTCAATGTCAATTGCTGACGATACAATGTATATTCGTATCCTTTAGAAGTTGGTCCATTAAGTAGAGAGTAATTGTATTCGGCGTGCCACAGCTGTGTAGTGAGTCAATTTTTACTTTTAAAACTAAATCTGTGTAAGCCACTGTCGTGTTTTGAAAAGTCCCTACTATGCCTGGTCTCCTAGGAACAGTGTGATGCACATTTTGTCACAATTTACTGGGCAACAGTCCAGTTGAAGTTGTGCATAGACCAGTTATTCCCATATTAAATGTTTTCAGTATGTACAATCAGTGTTGCAAAACACTTTTATTGGACATCAGAAAATGTTGAGTTAACGGACAGTATTCCCACCCTAATCTTGGCCTAATCCTTTGCAACTATGGTGGTGTTTTCATTTTTGTTGTCACAGTGCTATTCTCATTTTTTTACAGGCTGTATGTTCAAGCTTTGGCTATGTTTTCGTTTTCATAATGCTGTGTTCTTTTGCCGTCAGGACGCTCTCTTGACGCTGGTTTCATTTTCTCTGTTCTGTTTTGTTTTCATTTGCTGCCTGTTCATTGTTGCTGTTTAGGTGGTCTTTCATATTTGCTGTTTTCAATCGGTAGTCTTCTCATATCGGCTGTTTTCAGTCTGCTATTTTGGTTGTGTTCTTTTATCTGCTCTTCTGGTGGTTTGTTTATTTCTAATTTGGTAATCTCTTAATTTTTGCTGTTGTGGTTGACTTGTCATCTCTTCCGTTTTAAAGCTGTTTTTATCTTTGCTGTTTTGGTGGTCTTGCCATCTGTTGTTTTGATGGTTTCTTCGTGTCTGCTTGCTTGGTGATCTCTTCATCTCTGCTGTTTTGGTAGTCACTGCATCTACTGTTTTGGTGGTCTTCGTATCTGCTGTTTTAGCGGTTTCTTTGTATCTGCTGTTTTAGCGGTTTCTTCGTATCTGCTGTCGTCTGCTGTTTTGGTGGTATCTTCATATCTGCTGTTTTGGTGGTTTATTCGTATCTGTTGTCATCTCTGCTGCTTGAGTGATGTTGTCTTCTCTGCTCTTGGTGGTGTTCTCACCTCTGCTGTTTTGGTAGTTTTCGTCATCTTTGCGGTTTTGTTAGTCTCTTCACATCTACAGTCTGCTGTTTTTATTGTCTCTTCATCTGTAGTTTTGGTGGTCTCTTTTAAATATTTGCTGTTTTAATGATCTCTTTATATCTGCTGTCGTTCTTATCTCAGCTGTCTTGGTGGTCCTGTCATTCTCGTCTCTGCTGTTTTGGCGGTCCTGTCATTCTCGTCTCTGCTGTTTTGGCGGTCCTGTCATTCTCATCTCTGCTGTTTTGGTGGTCCTGTCATTCTCGTCTCT
>JAOEHT020206534.1:0-11152 GCA_025448195.2 Parazoanthus atlanticus | reverse complement strand
GTGACTCCCCACCCCTCATTTGAAAACAAAAACTGCATCAGTGACCCCTCCCCCTTTATGTAGTTCACGTACCTATAAAAACCCTGCCAAACTTCAGAAATGTCTTTAACCCCCCCTTCCCTCTATAAATGTATCGTCAGTAAACCCCTCCTACTTTTTGCCGACTCCCCCCTCTTTTGTATAAATAATGAACAGTCCCCTAGCTGCTTAATTTCTCTATATATAACGTGAGCAAACGAGCGCGCGCGAAAAGACAAGGCAGATTTCCCCAAGGGCCCAGATGGCGTTTCTTTCCCCAATCCCTAAGTACGTTAACTTATGCGGTCAAGCTAAGTCGTTGAAATAAGCAATAAACCACACTACCGCATTTGCTAAAATACTGACTTACCGTTGCGTTCACAACCTTATTACTGGCGCAGTAAGCTCCTTCGGGGCAAGGAATAACACACAGCTGGTTAGCTGGGCAGTAAAATCCTAAACACAAAACAGTTCATTTAATGGCAGTTAAGAGTTTGTTTAGATATACACTGACAATGAAACAGTCACTAGACGTTTCAGTCGGCTTTGGCCCTTTTTCATTAGCAGAAAGACAATAAGAAATCAAGATAGATCTTGAAATTAGCAGGTTATCGGTCTTTCGATCAACAATCGATCACCGCTCTAAATAATGCATCCACTGTAGATGGCGATACGCTTGACAAAACGTATTTACAAGTGAACCTCAGTAAAAATCAGATTCGCAGTCTCAGCCCAAAATTCATTTTCGCTAATACTT
Source organism: Parazoanthus atlanticus (assembly GCA_025448195.2). NCBI lineage: Eukaryota > Metazoa > Cnidaria > Anthozoa > Zoantharia > Parazoanthidae > Parazoanthus > Parazoanthus atlanticus. The sequence goes on along the minus strand of JAOEHT020206534.1, from coordinate 10,377 downwards.
CTCTAGGTACTACTATGACACACATGGAAACAGTGCTGATTTTAATAAATGCTTACGGGGTTTCTGAGAAACTTCGCTGAAACTGTTAACGGCATTTCGATAGTTTATCATGTCAACAGTCAATCCTAATATATAGGGTGCTACAATTGACCCATCTAGCATCTGTGTTTCCTATTTTCAGCATTGGTAATGAGCCACAAAGGAAGTCCCTGATAGAATTAGTTCATGCTTAATTAGTTGGGGTGATGTGGCATGAAGCTGTTAACTTAATACACCGGGTGTAAGCTGGTGTATAGATACTTGAGGGCATGAAAGATTGCCCTATCAAACTGACACTGGTGAAATAATTGCAAATGCTATAACTGCAGCTTCTGTTGTTTTACTGATAGTGATGCTGATATTCAAAGTTTCATCTTGGTATGCTGACAATTAAGTAAGAAATGGTGGGTTGTCGCTCTCGTGCAGTCATGCAATGAACTGGCTTAAGACAAGCTAAGTATTACAAGCTGGTATCCAACAACTGATGAGATTCTGTGAGTGAGTCGAGTTGCTACAAGGACGAGCAACCCAAGTAAAAAATACGCATCACTGCGGGATAGGCGTTAGCAAGTAAACGCTGATTCTAAAACGCGTGTTCTATTAGGCACTTTTTCCAACGGAGCTCACTTTGAATGAAATTCGCACATCTTGACCATGAAATATTAAAACTTATGTCCCATTCATATGGTCTCGGGTACCAGAGAGAACCCTCCGTCCGAGTTACCCTGGGCGGGCTAGCTTTTTACCTGTTTCTTTGGCAAGTTTAACGAACCGCTTATATGAAGATATTAAATTCTTCTCAGGGAGGCGAGACCACTCGGGGGGCGAGTTGTATCAGCTCGGCAGGTAGGGTAACCCTGGCAGGCGGGACAACTTTTTCTCATATAAACACATGACTTGTCTACTCGAGGCGAGACGGGTCGTGTTTAGAGCCTGCAGTGTAGTCCACCATTTTGTGTATTAAGTAGCCTGCCATCGCCGACGGCCTGCAAGATGCAGTTGTTCAAACTTCATGTAGACCCTCGGCAAAGTCTAATGAGGATGTGCCCGCTGGATGGGGTCGATTTTCACGACTGGATTGACTATAATGGGGTTGCTTTTCAATAGACTGGTTACTAGAATGGGATTGCACATTTTTGGCATTTTGGGGGAAAAAAATCTTGGCAAGTAGGGATTTAAAATGAGAAGATTCGCGATAAAGAAGTTACTAAGAGTTGGAATCGCGAAAATTGCATTTGCCCCAAAGTGACTAAGCTAGGGTCTATAATTGGCCGCAGAATAGACTATAATGGGGTAGGGGTTCTGAGAGGCCAGCGGCACAGACCCAGCAAAAATTGATCCAAGTGTAGCCCCCAAGGGGAGAAGGGTTGTCTTGCTTACCCAAGACCATATAAGTAAGGCCTACGTTTTGCCGCATAAGGAAACATCAAACTCAATGGCACACTAGTGAGAGCAACAAAAAAGTCAAATTGAGCAAAGCTGTGTAGATCCATCATCTACACGTTGTCTTTCGTTTTATATAGGAACGGCAGAATTCTGGATATCGGCTAAGTCCAAAAGTTATGCAGTTTATATGCTGATTTCACTTGACTAGAACTACAAAGCCTTCCAATTCTTCTTGCAAGTATTGAACATGCAGTTGTCAGTTGTTTCTGAGTTCTTTTAGTGCTAGAGGTTCAGGGCGATATACCAATTTTTTCGGATGAGTATGTGGAAAGAAAATGCACTGTGTGTAATTATGTAATTCTCTTTACTAACTTTCCCAGCCTCGAAGTCCGTATTTCTAATATGAAGAAATCGTGTCAAGAAATGTTCCAGCATTTACCTGGAATTTTTGGGTAAGAATTTGAACAGTAAATTCAAAAAGCGTTCAAAGATCGATGTTTACTTGGATGTGTACATGGTCAAACTCGTACGAGGCGATATCGTGGAAAAAGAGACACGCTCGATACATGCGCAGGAATGATGCGCGGTAAAAATGGGCGCGAACGTCCTTAAAATCAACATAGTTCTATTCTATCAGTTCATAACATGTTTTACTCGCACAGTCACAAAATAATCGACTGCTCCTTTTACCACTGAGCATATTTGTAAAGCTACGCAAATCAGTTGCTGTTCTTTCATACATTTTATTTTATCAATAGGCAGTTATTCTATCTCCGTGAACTAACATATTTATCATATGTTATACAGTTCTATATTCCGCGTTGCTTTGGTATTTTAACTTCCATGGAATTGTGCGAGAAAGGCGGCAAATGGGCTTGAATAGGAACTCTCAAGTTCCGCGTAGATTCATTTTTAAACTCTTTTAAAGCCTTATCGACACGAGCAAATTTTTTGTGACAACTTTTTCTGTAACCATATTTATTTCCTTGTGTACATGAAAAAATCGACCTATATTTTGTGACAAATGCATTTGCTGAAAAACTACTGGCGTTCCAGTTTTTATATGGTCAAAAAAAGTTGTCATATAAGAACGTTTTTTTGTGTGCATGGCTCATCAAGGGAGCACACTAGAGATGGCTTCGAAACAAGCTTTCATTCGAGTTTTCGCTCTGCGGCGTCATCTTGGATTCTGCGGTATAAACCATTATGTCGTAGTGTGGGCTCGATATTCCCGTGAATGACGTAACGAAGGCCGAAGGCCTTCAAATTTTTTGAGCCGGGAAACTCGAGCCCACGCTACGAGCTAATGGGTTATACCGCAGAAGGAGATCGAATAATCGAATGAAAGCTTGTTTCGAAGCCAACTCTAGCGTGCTCCCTTGCGCTCATCACATAAAGTATGTCATATATTCAGAAGTTGGCAGTGGTTTCCAGGCCTCTATACTCGCAACCAAGATGGCAGCGTCAACGCGTGGTTGGACTGATCGAGCAACGTCTGCCCTTTTATGGGTGTTAAGAACGCGAGAAAGTAACATATCTTTGCTGTCTTGTCCACACGAGCAAATGCAATTGTCACAGAAAAAAGAGTCACAGAAAATTTGCTCGTGTAAATGAAGCTTAAATCCGGAATCTTCAATGTTTGGTTGTAATTTCCCCGTCAAATAATTTTTAATAATTACACTTACCTCACTTGAAAATATCTCAGATCCATGTCTTCTCCAGCAAAAGCCATTATTACTTCAAAACTTTTCCCAAAAGATTCATTTTGTCGTTAAGTTACCTCTGACACCGAATAAGCTTTCCGCAAAACTATGATGAAACTCTTTAACCGTTGTTCAGCTTTGAATCTCGCGGTAAAATAATATGCAAATAACAGCTGTGTTTTTGAAAATGTATAGCTGGCCATTAAATGGTTGACTGAGTTTTCTGAATAGCACAAAGTCTCAACTTGCAGTCTATTGTTGTACAGTGACGTGTCGATAAAAAGAGACTTCGTACCTCTCGATCGGCCGTTAATTTCGGCTTTGTTATCAAATGTAAAAACTTATATTTTGTTCGATAAGGGTTCTCTCGGGCTCCATTTTGAACTAGAAAAGAGGTCTGTATTAATATTAAACGTAACATCTTTTTTTTTTATCCAAGTTATAGAGAAAAAACAACCGTTATGTTGCTACTTGGTCAATTGTCTAGTTTCTTGGCCTCTAGAAGAGGGGCAAGCATTCGTATTTGTTTGCCTGCTGTTTGTGCCATGATAAAACTTCCAAAATTCAAAAACTTTATACCCTGTTTACTGACGATCAGTTCAAGGTCGAAAAAGTATACCCTGAAGTGCGGCACGTCCCCGTATAGCTTATATATGGGAGCTCCCCCCTTCCCCCTCCCCCCAAACAACCGTATTGTTGCTACTTGGTCAATTGTCTATGTTTTGCCCTCTAAAAGAGGGGCAAGCATTCGTATTCGTAATCCTGCTGTTTGTGCCATGCCAGGCGTTGCTGTTTTCACGTAAACGTAACATTTTGAAGCTCACTTCGGCAAATTTGGCATCTTAGGGTCTATACTTAGCCCGGGGTCTCCACAGACGGGAGAGATAGTTATAGATAACGTAACTATTAATTGTCGATAACAAAATAATCGATGACTAAAAAATCCCGTGTGTGTTTCAAGTCATCGATAACAAAGTGCTATTACTACTAATGATACTGTTAATAATACGACTGCAACTATTACTGCTAGCTCGTAAACTTGTACAACTTGTACTACTACTACAACTACTACTACAACTACTACTACTTATTTTAAAAGCTACTACTACTACCACTACTACTACTACTACTACTACTACTACTACTACTACTACTACTACTACTACTATTGTTATTACTATTACTATTACTATTACTATTACTATTACTATTACTATTACTATTACTATTACTTTTACTATTACTGTTACTGTTACTCCTACTCTTACTATTAGTATTTCCGACTATTACTATTATTATTACTATTACTACTACTTCTAATTCACTTCTACTATACTACTACTTCTACTATTACGACTCGAGGTCCTACTACTATACTGTTACTGCTATGTACATCTTTTGAACACTAAATGTGCTTTGGTATTGCTTTTATTACCGCCCGTTAATTAGATAACGTTAGAGTTATATACGCCAGTTGGAGACCTAGATAATTTTTATGTGTTTAAAATGTTTTCAATAATCTTGCATGTTACAAATATAAAATACATGTAAAATACAGGAAGATACATTTAGAGGCTATTTAACTGTAAGAAATACGAAGTCATTACTGTGAAATACAAATTAAAAATCGGTCCAAACTTTCAAATTCAATGTTACTTTCACTTGATAGGGTGCCAAAATAAACTTCCAGTACAAGTGCTTAATGATTTTAGACTTACATACGGATACAAAGGATGACACTTAAAATGGTGCTCTAAGGAATACACTAGAAATTAATTTACCTCAATTGTTTAGCACATGTTTACGCCGGGGTAAGGATAACCGGCGCCTGTTATCTCTAGCGCGGCTCCAATAGAGTACCCTGCGAGCAGAGATCTCTCATATCGCCACGAAGAACTTCTCGTTCTTCGTGGCGATATGAGAGATCTCTGCTCGCAGAGTACAAATAGAGGTACAGGCGCCTTTCACCTCTACTGGGTGTTAAACAAGTTATGCGGTTCGATGAAAAAGTGAGCGGTCTATATGGAAATAAAGCGTTGCTTTGACGAACAACTTTTTGAATTATTTGTTGATATAAAAATATATATATGTATATCAATTTAAATAAATTTGTTAACACGAAAGACAATAGAAAAAATAGTTGTCAAAATTATGTGGTTTGGTGAAAAAGTTAACAGTCTATATGGGAATAAAATGGTGTGTCTTGCTTTGCTGAACAACTTTTAGAATTATTAGTTGATTTTTGGAGTTTATATATAAATTTTTAAATTTATACTTAAAAGTATATTAAATAGATGTTTGGCTGAGAAAATCCAATACCTGAATAATATATTTTTTAAGAACACTTCTTTAAAATTTGGTTTCAGCTCAGTTATCAAATTGTGTATGTTTGTTTATAATTACTTCCCTTTTAGAACACGAATCTCAATAAATATAAGTTCATTACGGATTTTCATATACGCATTCATGTCTTGAGAAGATACCAGCGATTAATTTTTTCTGCTAAAACTGACATCTCAGCCGTTTATAGAACGTTGATTTGTGCATGTATTGTAAGTATAGACGTATATAGATATTCTATTTATTCTGGTTCCACTGTATAACAAAACAAAATTACATAACTTATGCACAGTGAGGCCAGACTACGGCAGGACTGGGGCCCCTGTAGGCAGGCTGCCTTAAAAAACTTAATATGATTGATTTCTGATATATTAGGAAAATTACTGAACTATGTATTCATCATTAAAAATGACCTAGAAAATATAATTAAACAAGGTAATTGATAAAGATGAACTATACATTTAAAAGCAATCGACAGCGGATAAATGATTTGCCTAGTTAGCGGATACATGGTTCTGGTAACAGCTACAATTGCTATACGCCAGGTATAAAAATTTTCGACACAGAAGTGTCAGATACAAAACTATTTACATAACTCTTAAAGGAAATGAAAGATTTTGCGGATCTTGCACGTTCGTTTAGAGCATTCCATGTATTAGCAATACGGTTAAAGAAATAGTTTTGTAGGATAACATTCTCGAATAGCGAACTGAACAATATTTTCTGTAACTCTTTGTTATCTTGCCTATTTCGCATGTATTGAAGTTTTATCAAATAAATTGACAAGTGCACACGTATATGAAAGAGTTGCTATGATACAGCACTTTATTCAGCATGATAGCTTTATATAAATACAATAATTATATCACTTTTCAATGCGTCAAAATTCTAGCTAGGCATGGAATGTTCTTTGCTAGGAAACAAGAACCTGTAACAATAATTTTATTCACAAAACATTTGGCTGTTGTGAAACAGAACTTCTGATAACAGTGCACAGCACGCAAAGTCTTGTTAGTTTACACGTGTTTGCCGAACAAGCTACAAGTGAAATCAGAAGACGTGGATGAACCAGTGAACGGTATGTCAACCTTACTTTAATTTGTCTTACTTTAATTCTTGTTATTTGATAAACTAAGGTTCTAAGTTTAGGATTTTAAAATAGTAAATTGTTGAAACAATTCTACAGCTACATTTCCTATGTACATCAAGAATGACCTGTGGGTTTGTAGTGGCCGTGTTTAATATATATGTTTATGAAAAGGAAATTTCTCCCGAAATTTCAGAACTATATTTGCTGCACGTACATGCAGTTTCGAATTATATTGCATGAATCTAGTCAAGCGTTTCATCAAATTACAACAATTAAAATTAGCCGGTCTAAATCCATCTTCCGACTAAAAAAGTTATTCTTTGATGTTCTCATTCAATTCAAAGAGTTTCAAAGCAACCTAAGACTGATGAAGAAATGTTATCAAAATAGTAGTTCGATTAGTTCAATTTCCTCCCGCGGCAGCAATTTCGAGTATAATCAATCGAACTGTATAACCAGGTATAATTATGGCACAAGCTTAGCAATATCAAGCAGCCGATTTCGTGTTTATCGTATACGTAGAGTATTGGATATCAATATTCATCAGACACTCACGTGTCTCGGGGAGCTCATAATCAATTTATTCAAGGCAGTACAAATACTTATTTGGCAATAACTCTTTGTGGTCCGCTTCCGGACGAACGTCGTTCGTCTTTTGAAAAGCGAAATACCCGGTATCTCAGTTAGCAGTAAACTTTCGATTATCAATAATCAGTTAAAAATCTCCTCAATGTTCGGTTAATAGTTAAAAATTTTTGTCGATTCTTAGTGATCAGTTAACCCAATCTGTGGTTCAACTTGCGCTTGTTGTCATCAATTTAGGCCCAGTCCACGCGATTCGTTTGAAAAGGAACCGTTTTCTTCCGTTTTGACCTTCCGTCCGCACGTGGAGGATGAAAAACAATGGAAAACAGGTAAAAACGCTACAAAAACGATCGTGTGGACGGAAAACTTTTGTTGGGTTTTCGATAAAAAGATTGAGTTTCAAACGAAACGCATACGCGCATGTGGGCCTCACTGAGACAGCCGCTCAAAACCGTTGCTGTATGTTTGCTATTGAAACAGTCAGGGGGTCCTAAAATGGCAGCAACTCGCTTTTATTCTGGCCGGCACAAGAGCCAAAGCCTTGCTAGAACTTTGTATTAAAAAAGATTACTGAAGATTGTGTTGTTTTATAATGGTTAGCTTATTGTCATTAGTTTAAACATAGATCTGTATTGCCTGAATTTACCAAAATCCAAGATAGTTTTCAAGTTTTGTACCATAAGAAGATCGGTTTTACGTGAGTGAAGATAAGCATAATGTCGACAATATATTTTATTATGTTACAGTGTCTTCCTCTCGTGATCAGCTCTCTTAGTCAACCCAAAATACCGCTTGTACTTCTGACTGCCATCCAACATCAAAATCGTAAAATTTACTTTGATTAAAACCGGGTTTTGTACCTGATCTTTACATTAGATCCTGCATGAAGGTGAAACACGTAATTATCCAAGTACGAAATGCGAAAAGTTGAGAATACATGTCAGTAACAGCGTATTGGCTTTGCTCTGTCTCATTGAATTTGATGACACTTCTGTAATAATAATAATAATAATAATAATAATAATAATAATAATAATAATAATAACAACAACAACAATAATATTAACTCTTTCTTATAGCGCTGTTCCTTGCCTAAAATGATCTGCAATTGGTCTGGGATTTAATGGAGCCGAAACCAATTGTAGAATTGCACATATTTTAGGAATCCCACTGATGATCAGTTGCTGTTTTAGTATTTATTTTCGAGAAACGATTTGTTGTCTTCTGTACAGTTCAAACTTGCGATAATTTTAATTTAGATATTATTAACAACATTTCTAAACATGCTAAAATGGTTATAAAAGATAAGGAAATACCTTTTAAAAAGCCACGTCTTCAGCTGGCGTTTATATTAGAAATGTCCAAGGACCTTGAGTTCTTAATGTTAGGCGGTGGGAGAGAGTTATACAGGGTCGGAGATGAAACGGAAAGTTTAAATGTTATAGATATGTTTATAAAATAGTTTTTGACTTGAGGAGTGAAAAGTTCTGGCAGAGCAGTAGGATTTTTTGATAGGTCACAAATATATTGAGTTGCTTGTCCATGAAAGGCTTTGTAAATTAACAGAAGAATTTTGATGGATTTGCGTTGATCATTTGGTAACTACAGTCCGGGCCACAACCAGAACTTGATATATGATTTCCTGTAATTTGATTGGCTTAGGCAAAACGAAAACATTGACTCGACCGCGAAAGGCAGACTAAGTTTCAGTTTGCTGTGTTCTGTTTCTTTAACGTGACCATTGTGATTTCTACATTTTATCGAAACCCCACCTCAAGCACAAGTCACAACACCAAAGTTCTGTCTTCTCGAATTCGATTTTAGATGACACAAATTGCCTCTACTGACTACTCTGTGTTCATTTTAATTGCTGAACTGTTTCGACACAGCAGATATTCGTCGTACAAAGTGATTAACGAATGAGTGTTTCGGAGTAATTTGAACTTGAAAAATAACAATTTTAAGAATATCAGCTAGTATCAGACAATCCTGAACAATATTGCTTGGGCACAATTACAACGATACTTCAAATTGATAGTCGACAATTATACTCACCCCCCCCACACACACACACACACTGTTGTTGACTCCAGATGGGTGGCAAACAACATCAAAGCTTTGATTGGTCAATTTAGTCAACAGCTAGTTATTTAGGTTAGGCGAGCTCATCGGTGTTAAAATCTCAAACAAGCCTGAAAATCGTAAGCTGTCCCTATTTTTTTTTTGTCCAGGATTTCAAGTAGGGCATCACAGTAGGTTTATTCGATTCTAACAGTTGAGGATATTCTGGAATACAGATTACGCCATTATTTGTAAGTGACCGCTTAGAAAGTTGTGCACGGTCAATATGCGCAGAGGTGCCAGCACAGGCAGCCCAAGCTTTAAGTTTGTCATTGACAACTGATTTATAAGACTTTGTATGGGAAGTACGGAATTATAAGAATTTGTATGGTAGAACATCAACGTTCGTGTATAACAGCAAAATAAATGGTTGAAATGACACAAGTAAAAATCACTTGCCGCAGTTGTCGCTTCAGTGTATCTGTACGTAGTTTGGGGGCAATATAGGGGCAATTTGGCGGGGAAATTGTGGGTTTCGGAGTTTCATAAATGCAATATTAAAAAGTGAATTTGGGCTTGAAATCTTGAATGCGTCATTATCTGGGTGGCGAGAAACTTCAAATTGGCATCTTGTGGAGTTGTTGTAGTGCATTCAAACTGGCTTTGCTGGAAATTTGTAGAATCTCAGCCCAAGTTTTGGTGAATAACCGGGCATGCAGATTGTATTAGGTCGAATACATGGTTACTTTCTGAGATGGCTATGTAGGTTTGACAACGCTTCGACCATTCGTGGATCGCAAATCGAATTATATGAAATTGAGTTTACTAATATTCCGCGGTGATTTCAAGTAGGGCATCACGGGAGATTTTTCATAAAATCCGGCCTTTTCAATGGCGTTAAGAATTAATCTAGTTCTCTCTGAAGACACAGCATACGATTGGAACAGTCTTGCATATATTTAAAAGGCCAGCAAACACACTAAATACGATACTACAAACTGAGACAGAGCTATATAAATCGTGGCAGAAATGATGGCGCATAAAATTAACATACCACAACGTCAGGGCCGCATACGGAGCGGGGCTGGGGGCAACTGCCCCCACAAGGAAAATGGTTTCCACTGATTTATGGAAATATTGCTTCAAAAACGCCAGAAATAGCATTTGCAGATC
>JAOEHT020206443.1:0-11152 GCA_025448195.2 Parazoanthus atlanticus | reverse complement strand
CGTAGCTCCGTTAATATGCGTCGGATACCCATAAACCTATATATCACTGGAAAGCTTATAAAATTATCTAAATGACTAAATAACTTATTTTTGCAAAATCGTTTTTGCGAGTGAAATTCATCGCGCTGTTTCCGACCGAACATTTTCCCTTCTCGAAGTTCCCAGTCCGTCAGCCAATGATTTCACTTTCTACTATCAATTGTCACCTTGCTAACTTCAGCTTCAAGCTTTCCAGTGATATATAGGTTTATGGGTATCCGACGCATATTGACGGAGCTACGGACTGACAACTAAAAACACCGCTCAAGGTGTACAGTAACCTTAACTCTACTTTTTTTCCTCTCCCGCTGTTTTCTTTCTAAAAATAGGACAGGAAAAACCTGTAAATATAGTAATGTTCTATTATTTCTTTTTTTTCTCTCTTTCTTCAACCCTTATTATTTTAGCCTGGAGAAGAACGTTGCAACAACATATTATTAATAAATAAATAAAATAAGTGTGTTCTGATCTGTTAATATACTTATGACGTCATTTATTGCGGTGCAGGCAAAATTCAAATTATATGCATGCACTGGGGGATAACAAAAATTGTAGCCGTATGGGAAGTAAATTTATTTTAGTTTGTTATACATCAGTGTGGTTTATGTACGTGCACTGACTCAGTTGAGCAACTCTAAAAATGTCGGATAAGTTATCTTGGAGTTAAAGCATAACACTATTTTTTTCTACGGAGCAACTAGCTTTAACGAAATGTACCAAAAGGACTTCAATACTTGACAGTAAGAAACAGTAATGGCGAAAGTATTTTCCAAGCATATAATAAAGGGGTTCGGCGTCATGCTCCTCAAGGAAACTTAAGTTGTTAAAACATATTTAAGCTGGTTTCTGAAATCGCCAGAAACGCGTCTAGAACTCCGAACTATGAAGGCCAAAAACTCAATGATAAATTCGTTAAGATGCTACTTTTTATTTGTCATCAGCTATCAAATTTGACTGCTCTTTAGAATTTTGAGATTTTGATGTTTTAGCTCTTTTTAAAGGCATAAGTTAAAGAAGCTAAAACCAAAAAAAATGGTGGGAAGTGAAAATACAATGGGGAGTTAAAATCATCAGTTATCTTAAAACATTCGCAAGCATTGGAAACAAATCCTAAATTGTGCAGTTAAAAGTTCTCTAATTGTTTAAAGTATGTAAAATGACATTTCTTTACTGAAAATACAAAAAAGGCAACAACAATTATATCTCCAAAAATCATAAAACAAGATTAATTCGATCCTTACCATCCACATAAACACTCGCTCGTACACCCACATACACATGTCAACACATACACATACATGTTCACATACACTACACATACACATACACATACACATACACATATACATATACATATACATATACATATATAAACACATACACAAACGTATATATACACATACACATGCATACACTGTACACACATATAAATACATACACAAACGTATATATACACATAAACATACATATACACATACACATACACATATATAAACACATACGCAAACGTATATATACACATACACATACACATACACATACATTTGCATATACATAAAACCTAATTTGTACAGAAAATATTGTAGTGAGCCAAACAAACCACAACAGGCCGGGGTAATTAGGTTAGCTGTTGATGAGTTAGAACTTTCAACGCTATTCCCTATTGATAACAGATAAGGAATTTAGGTGTTATAAAAAAAAACTGTTTTAACTTTATCTTTAAAAAAATGAAAATGCTTTTGATCCTTTTACAGTGTCCTTTCAAAGTGTAGAGTGAGCAAATTACACGACCACGCGTTCCCACAATTGATGCGATATTTGTATGTAACAGTATGTGTTTGAAAATGTGCTTTTTTATGAAATCTATTGACTTACAAAACGTTAAGGCGAAGCTAACACTGTATCTAGTAGAGAACAGTAATTTATATTTTCATTTTGTAGGTGTAGTTTAAGGGTTGCTAATTTTCCAAAGACATTTTGTCAAATTCTTGCTATGTTCCCGTTAATGTCAATTTTTAGAAAAATATAGACTCGTCGAACCTCGATTTTAACCAGAAAGGTGTAACATAAGCAGTTTGAATGCGGTTAGGCCGAAGGTTTGTTTTGCAGCTCGTTTTCGTAATACGGCAGTTTGTTCAGCCCCAGTAGCAGACAAACGACATTGACTACTCTCACCTTTTGATAAATAATTTCTGAATCTCGGTTCGCGTTCGGTTCGCCTGTTTTCTTTTATAGGTCAAATTAAAAAATCGCTCTAAACCTTTACAACGTATCACTTAGTATGTAAATATAGGACATGAGACTGTATTGGGTTTTCGACTTTTCAGCTGCAGTCACGTGGATGTAGTTTCTTAATTGGAAAAGAATTTGGTTGTTTAGCAAATCTACCCGACATCTATAGAAGCTTTTTTTGTCATATTGTTTGTTATATTGTATTACCAGGAAGTAAAATGCAAAATCGTTTGTCTTTAGGTTTCTAGAAGATAATGACATCCAACACATATCCAAAAATACTTTTTCTAATTTGAAAAGACTCTTCTTACTGTAAGTGGAACAGTTTTGTAGAAGTTGTAGACATAATATATCATGTTGTGTAAAGGTATTTAAGCTTATTTATACCCGTTTTTTTTTCAGTTCTTGGGACTGGTTGGAGGGAGTAAAAACTAAAAAATAGAAGTTAGTAAGATAGAAAATTAAAAATGAAATCAACGTTTTTCAAATGATATCTAAGTAATATTATATTTGATTCTTCAACTACGATAAATACGAAACATAACACTCGTACTCAAGACGTGAGAGTTACATTAATTACTTCAAGTCCGAACTATTAGCAAATTTATGACACTTGATAAAGTGAGGTGTTTTTGAAGCATAACTGAAACTTAAAAGTAGTATAAGGTAGTTATTTTGTGCTTCTATAGTAGATCAACATATTATTCAGAAGTTTCTAACAAAGTCTGTTTTGATAGAACAAGTCAAATACTTTATAGTTCAAGGCCGTTTTAACATCATCTGGGGGGGGGGGGGGATGATCCCCTTTCCATTTAATATTATAGAAAATGGTTTTAAGGCTTAAAGCAAAACAAGAAACCTGTTAAGTTCACAGTAAGTCTGATACCAATTCCTGATAACTCCAAAACTGATTATTCCGCAAAAATTATATTGTCTTCAATATAATTCGATATTTCTAAATTTCTGTCCTTTTGCGGTATCTGTTAAAATGTGCCAAAAATACTGCAATTATAGAAATCTAAGTTGTCCAATTACCTGTTCGATTTATTTCGACAGAGTGGTTGCCATAGCAACAAGGATAATATTCCTTATGTTAGAAACTATAGGGAATTAACAATTAGGTGATGTGCTACTGGTAAGCCGAACGTCTTGTTCTAATGCTTAACGTTGGCCTGGGTACCAGCGAGACCAAAGCACATCTTTTTATCATTGTATTGCACCCTCTGTTACTTTTGGCCTTCGTCTAAAAAGACTACTCCAATCATGCGTTTGACAAATTGTTCAACAAATTGACCTCACATCACTACAGCTAGTGTATATAATAGTGATATATATTCAGAAAAAGCACTTGAATATATATTTTTATTTTAGTTCATTATCAAGAAATCCGATAAAACACATAGCAAATGGCTCATTTCATGGGCTAAGGGAACTGAAGTACTTGTAAGTATCAAATAAGAATATATAAATTGCAATAACTCAGTTATTTCATAGAAAGTGGCCATGACAGTGGTATACCCATATGACTTTGCTCTTTCAACAGGTAGGGTTTTGGTTAAGATGTGTCTTTTGATATGAAAATACGCCAATTATGTGGTATCACTGTTATAACGTATGTTAAATCAGTTATGGAAATTAAAGTATAGCCCGCAAATCCAAATTTTTCATTTTCCGATGAGTTCGGAAAACTATATTAGCCGTTGCTCTAACTTCCAGCTATGATTTGTTTTCCTATTGTCTTGGTCGTCGTTCTGTTTCTGACCTCCCCATTGGTAACTTTCAATGGCTGGTGTAATTTGAGCATCTTGTTCTAAATTGTTCCCATCCCGCCTCGCAGTCACATAGAAGAACTGTTATACACTTGACTTTCATTTATGTAATTTTTAATTACTGCTGTTATACTCGTTGTTTAGTTTTTAAAAAGCTACTCTTATTTTTTCTCTTAGTCTTTATATCAGTGTCTGCTCCACCCGTCTTGCTAACAGATTAACTTTACTTCATCTACTTTCCTTTTCGTCAATTTTTACCGGATCTTAATCAACTGTATTGTATCTTACTTTAAATCAAATAATGTAAACTAGAAAGGGAGCCTAAACTAGCACAAGCTTAACGGTTTCAACTTATAGGATTCTCATTACCTAATATATATTTTTCAAACAACTCTCTCTTCAAAATCCAGTCAACTGCTATCATGATTATGTACCTTTATACTCTTATGTTATATTTTGTAAATGTATTCAGTTAATCAATCAAGTAATTAATTAATTAATTAATTAATTAATTAACCAATGTCGTTTGGTTTAGTGGTTTTACAAACTGATTATGGAAACGAAGTCTATCTCTATACATAAAACAGAAGACAGTTTGTTGACTAATTTTGTTAACTGAGTGTTTTTAATCGTGAGCTTCTAATAAATAGAAGATGATCAAACTTGTTTAGAATTAACTGTCCATTGAGTTATTGTTAGCGACCTGTAGCTGGACAGGTTTTGTTCCATATTTCACGACAAAAGTTTCAAAGAGTTGTGATTCTCGACGTTTCATAGGTTTTTGTGCCGCGAACAACTGTTGCTGTTTAGTACACTGCAACAGAACGACTTCGTGTCGGCACGAATTCCTATCCCGTATTGTGAAAACGAGGCCTCAGTTTTAAGAAATAAGTAAATGTTTTGTTTTACGTTAGGCACTTGTCTGGCACCCGCCTAAGCAAAGTGTCACTAGAGTGGTGGCCAGCTGAATGCAAAACGTTAGGTCCTCAACAACAATGTCAAGCGCCCGAAATTATGTTGTAAGTCACCTACTTAGATTGTTCTTAGATATTTAGTAAGTGGAGTTTTTCTTATAGAATAAATAGGTATCTAGTATACTTAACTATTTTTTATGCTAACACTATACTAATGTTAATACTAATACTATACTGATACTAATACCAATACCAATACCAATACTAATACCAATACCAATACCAATACTAAAACTAATACTAATATTATACTTATATTAATACTAATATTAATACTAATACTAACGTTAACGTTAAAACTAAGATAATTACTATAAACGTATTGCGATTTTGAGACGTAAATACCACTATATATTCTGGGCTAGTTGGGAGAATATATATGCCGTATCAGCCGAAGTCGCTTTCTAGTAAAACAGAAACAGTTATGAAACTCTAAAGAAAATATTGATTCTCCAAGTTTTTTACACATTAAATTATCAAATAATGCGGAGTTAGGGGTTCAGTACCACTTCTTAGTTTATGAGAGAAGTACATTGTGCATGTAATGGAAGCAGTTTATCTTTTTGTCAGATTTTACAACCTCGTTGAACTTGGGAAGCCTCCGAATGGCATAAAGGATTCAGGCCTGGATGATGCAGTAGTACTGAACTTAAAAGGATACATTTGTCATTTCAAAGTAACGCCTCCACATCCAAGCTGTTCTGGATGGTTGTGCCATACTGGACGTGAAAGCAAGTGCCTCCCATGCCTTCCCGGGGAATATAAAGTCAGTAACTACCCTGGAATGTGTGTTCCCTGCCCTGCAGGTACTTGTAGAGTAAATATGGAGTAGTTAAAACAAAGTTGGTGATTACCCTGGAACGTTTGTTCCCTGCCCAGCAGGTACGTGTGGAACTAACATATAAGGGGTAGTTAAAACAAAGATGATGATCAGCCCTGGAGAATGTGTTTCCTGCACAGCAGGTACGTGTAGAACTAACATACATGGAGAAACTCAAAAAACGTCAGTGATTACATGTAGAATTAACATATATGAAGTAGTGAAAACAAAGTCAGTGATTACCCTGGAATGTAGTTCCCTGCACTGCAGGTACATGTAGAACTAAGATATATGAAGTAATTAAGCAAAGTCGGCGATTAACTTGGAACGTGTGTTCCATCACGATGTGAGTATTGAATAGATTCGCATAGCAGGGATAAAACGAAGAAGCTGATTGGCTGGAAACGAATAGGTTCGAAAGTACAACCCAGTGTTTGCGCAATGAACCGAAGAAACTGGTTACTTCGTTTAAGTTTTCCTTCTGGTTCATAGCTTGTTTTCAAGGCTATGAAATAACTGGCAAACCTTCCTTTTGAGGTACACTTGCAAAGGCCAAATGGCAGTAAATGGACTTGTAATTTTACTCTGTAAAGGACAGTAGTTTACCCCAACTTTGAGTGGACGTTCTAGGAGGACACTTCATTAAAGCCATTTCAAACTTTTTTATCGGACTTGAAAATAACAATTTATAAGCCGAACTGAAGTGAAACGAGAAAACGCACAGTCTAATTTAAAGTTTTCAACTCATGTCCATTTGCTGCAAAGTGATTTGAATATGTTTAAAGGTAGAATGCAATAATACCTACTTGCTTTGCCAATTCATTTCTGAAGAACTTTCTTTCTCTTTCAAAATTTTGTTAGCTTTGTACAACTTCCATTCCTTCAAGACAGTACATGAGATTTGTGTTACGTATCAGTGTGACTCGAAACGTTTCCGTACATTTATTTGTTAGGTTCTGCACTTTAAAATTTTGATTTAGGATCCTAGATAATTGTTGAATAAGCATTTCAGATGTTAAATTGAAGGAAAACATAAAGTAGTTCAAGTTTATTACTCGGCCAACAGGAGAACTGTGTTGCCAGCGACACATTCGTAAGACTCCGTTTTTATTGGCAATGCATGTGAGGTGTTAAATTTTAAAATCAGTTTCTTTTCTACGTTCATTACTGCTATTGGATTCAAGGAAAATTGTTTGCCTGACATTGGAGTTTCACATTAAATTTCGCAATCTGAAAAATTCAAATAGCATAGCACGAATCCAAGTCAAACACCGTGGAAAACGTATTCCTTGATCTTGATGTATGTTGTTTGTTTGCTGGTTTAAAATTGTTTCTTTTTATTTTAAGGCGGATTTTACCAGAACAGCGGAGCACAGTACAAGTTGCTTGATTTTGGTATTGGATGCAATCAGTGTCCTCCGGGAAGATACGTACCTCCCAAAAAAGCCCCGGGTAAAACAGTACTTGACTGCGTCCCCTGCCCCAAAGGTAAACGTTTTGTGACTTTCTAAGAGAGCTTAGGTGACACTTACATGGTGCCGTTAATAAAAATCTAAAATCATGGCTTTGTTGCGAAGTTGTTTAAAAGTTTTAGTATCTGTTATTTTACTCTAATTATTAGATTATTTTTATTTTGACTTTTTTGTGTATGTGTATGTGTCTTTGGATATATTTCATTTATTGTTATTATTATACAGTGCCATTGAACCACGCTGGAAATGGACTGGATAAACTTGCATTTGCTATTAAAATTATTGTTTTTGTTATTATTATTATTATTTTATTAATATTAATATTAATAATATTATTATTATTATTACTAGTATTATTACCAAACTTAGTTTGCTTCAGTTCTGATTCAGATTGCGGTTTGCCAATATTATCAAACTTATAAATGGTAATGCTTAATTAAATGACGCGTCATAGAAACGTCATTAAGACAATATACATAATAGAACAAGTTCGCATCATATATTTCTTTTCTGTCTACATAAAAATTCAATCTTTATTCTTGTTAGTTCTTGTGTCTTCACATGCAAGCTACAAAAGAGGCAGCATGTTTCTGTATAACAAAAATTATGTATTGTTTCTTCTCAGGAACACAGTATCATCGAACAGCGGAGTTTCGAGCATGTTACTGTATTGAGGGATTCTACAGGACAGACCGATTTGGAGAATGCAAACCTTGCAAACTGTCTTTCACGTGCTTGAATGAGACAATTACCCTATCCAAAGGAAACTTCATGATCTGGAATTCTGAAAGTGACAAACAAACGTTCATTAACTTCACTAAGAACCTTTTAACATATGACAACTCCTATAGCAAGAATAGCAGTGATATCGCCAATGTTGCTCTACCGTTTGCGTATTCGTGTCCGGAGCCCACCTCTTGCTTAGGAGGACTAGACTCCAGCTGCGTTAGAGGACACCATGGCCCACTGTGTGCTGTTTGCATTCCACGCTACTATAAACTGCTTACAAGATGTCTGGAATGTCCCAGTGTGCCGTGGCTTGTGTCTCAGTTGGTTATTGTGACGGTAATTATGTGTGGTCTTATCGCAGTTACAGTCAGAGAACGGAAAAAATCAACAAGCGGAGGAAGATCTTCTAGTGACGCATTCTTTGCCAGAATGAAGATAGTGATTGGATTCTATCAGGTGACATCGGCGACACTCGATGGATTTTCGTACATCCAGTGGCCTGTCGAAATGATAAAAGTTGTAAGCTACGCTAAAATGATCCAACTGAACATCTTCCAAATTGCTCCGGTACATTGTTTTAAACAATCATTCCAAGTTGACGCTTACGATCGACTAACTGCAACTCTTTCAGTAAATGGAGCGGTTCTTACCTTGGCTTTTCTTTGGTACAAAGTAAAACTGTGGTGTCTAAAGCGAGACCAGAACATGAGCTCCACTGAGAAGCGAAACAATGGTTTGCAAGAAAAGGAACGATGTCTTCGGATTACATTCATCTTTTTGTTCATCATCTATTCGGCGACAAGTTCGGCAATATTTCAAGTTCTGCCTCCTGCCTGCCAAGAAATATGCAGCGGGAGTGACAAACGAAATTGCATCGAATATCTCAAATACGACTATTCCATAAAATGCAGTTCTGAAAAGTACCAGCGATATAAGCCAATTTTCTACCTACTTGCAGGGTACCCACTTGTTCTGCCATTAGCAACATTATTGCTACTTAGGAAATCGTTTAGCAAAGGTTCAGGGAGTAACGAAAGTAAAGAAACGGTAAAGAATGGACTTCGCTTCCTATACGAAAACTACAACGAACACTGTTGGTTCTGGGAAATCGTTGACATTGCCAGGAAGGTAGTCTTGATGTCAGCCATTGTCCTAGCCAATACCGAGAGTCGGACTTACCTTTTGTTCCTGTCCATCTCCTCCGGGTTTTATACAGTTATTTTTGCCAGCTACAAGCCAATTGATAACGCGTTTGAATACTGGCTGCAAATGGCGTCTCTGACGGCATCCTGGGCAAACCTGATGGTGGGCATGTTGCTGAAGATACCACAAAATGACGTCACCACTGTCAACCGTGAATTTGATTCCATTGGAGTGACCTTCCTAATGCTTTTTACAAATGCATTTGTGGTTGGCTTGATAGTTGGTAAGTAAGAAATGAAACGCCCTTATCCTTATCCAAGATGTTTTTTCTTTTTCTTAGTTTAGTTTTCGATTTAGTTAAAACTAAATTTGATGAACGCTTTCAATATATGTATATGTATATGTATATATAAATTCATATATATATATATAAAGTATTTATAGATGTTTTTCTTTCGCATTTTCGATAATTAGGTTTTTGTGTGTTTTGTATTGTTGATTTACAATAGTTATCCAAATCAATATATTTATGTAGTTTTGTAGATGTCTTAAAATTTCATTTTATTCCAATTACATCAATTTGTCTAAACTGTATAGATGTTCTTCATTCAAAAACATAAAAATATATTTTTGTTCAAGCTTGTTGTTAATTAGTTAGTTAGTTGGTTAATCAGTTTTACATTTTTTCTTCTTGTTAATTTTTGTAATTTTAGCCAGCTTACTTTTTTCATTTTTATAATGTCTTGAGTATTTAGAAACTTTAAATGCCCACTTTGAAGAAATCAAGTTTTCCGTTATTGTTATTATTATTTATTATTGTTATTATCATTGCTATTATTAATATTATTATACTCTGGCTACAACAATATATTTAAGGAGCTTCTATTACTTAAGCTACAGTGTCTTACAGAAATTTCGGCCACTGAAAAAAAATCATATCTTAACACATACAAGTGCGTTAATGTTAGACAATCAGTGATTATTTTGTGTTACTATAAGAACGCTCGCCTTTGCAGTCGACAGTCGCTTTGCAGCATCGGTTGTTCGTTTGCTTGTAGTTCATATATTAAAGAGCATAATACATGGATGCTTGGAAATATGGAACTTATCTTTTTGTGTTCAATTTCGATATCTTAAAATTCGATTTGACCACTCGAAGAAAAATTCCATATCTATACACGGCCATGTATTATTCTCTATTTAATTAGTAAAAACGCGTTTAATTACAAACGTTAGAATATGTTACTGTTATTACCACTTCTGAGTTTGTCTCTTTCCGTCTTAACTCAAAACGTTGCTCTTAAGTTAGCTTAATTTTCTTGGAATTGCACGAATGCAAACAAAACATTAATGCACTGAATTACTGTCGCGAGACGTTTAATTACAAAACTTCATTTGCAGGAAAAGCTCCAAATTTGTATTAACCCTATCTTACACAGGTTTTTAAGGGTTCCTGGACAATGAGGGGGAGGGGGAGGGGGTGAGCGGCAGAAATTGCCCGCGGCTTGTAGCTCGGAAACTATTAGAGGGAGCACAATGAAATTTGGAGGGTACGTACAACTTCTCAATGTAAGCAATTTGAATTATCTTTGATGGACGTATGACGTCATATGACGTCATAAAGCAGTCATTTTGGATTTTTCGGCGGCTATCTCCGGTGGTCATCTTAAACTTTTTATGACATCAGAAAAACGGTCTTGTTTGATTCAAAATCTGTGGAAAACTGGTGGAATGAACTCTAATTAGTAAAAAATACAATTTCACAAAAAAAATTGAGAAAATTTAAATTACGAGAAAAATTCGAGAAAATTTCAGGAATGTCACTCAGAAACTGATTGCCTTGGAAACACGCTCATTAAAAAACACATCTTTAAATTGTTTCTTAATAAATTTTAGAAAAAGTCACAAAACTTTGGAGTTCTACCTTTAACGGTTCGTTTTTAGAGAGATTTGAATTTGGCGCGGGCACTTTCT
>JAOEHT020206354.1:0-11152 GCA_025448195.2 Parazoanthus atlanticus | reverse complement strand
GTCAATCGGACACCCCATGATTTTCCAAATGGTTGCACATAAAAGATCAAGCTTTGGCATGTAGGCAGCTTGTGATTAGCTAATTACGTTCCATAGTAACGGTCAAGTTTTAATTTAGAACTGTTGATATGGCAATAGGCGTTTCACAACATGTTCGCCATTTTGGCCGCCATCTTGGATTTTTCAAAATTTTATTCTGAGCAAAATTGCAGCAAATTTTCCAGAACTTAGTAGAAAATATGTATTTACAGTCTCAAATAGGAAAATAAATGATGAATTAAATAGAAAAAAAGAAATTAGAGCAAATTTTGTCAAAAATCCCTTTTTCCGATTCAAACTTTATTTGCATAATTACTTAGCATAAACTATAAGTGATGACGTCACCTGATTAACGTCAAAAGATGTGTTCATAATTGGACTACAGGTACTGCAAGTTTCAATTTGATTGCTTCAAAACTTCAGATTTTAGGTTGGAAAAACCTTGGAAGTGGGTCATTTTGACCCCCACCTGGCCATTTAAAGGTTAAACTATATGAGTGTAAATGTAGTACTGAGGAGTAAACAGGGTCCAGTTTTCTACAAAGCATTTACTGAAGACAGCTAAATTGGAAAAAACTGCTTATACTAAATTAGCATTGCCATACCTGTTAACTGCAATCAAAGCCATGGTTTGAAGGGAGTTGAGCCCAAATGTCAGAATGCAGAAGCCCTGTATGCTACAGGGGACCGCCCCGTAGACATCACGCCCCGTCGCCAGCACTCCAACGGTCAGCGGCATCGGGACTGAAACCATGCAAATGTCGGAAATAGCCAACGCAATGACGAATGTGTTCGGGATTGTTCGTAGCCGGCGATTCCGAGCCACAGAGAAACAAACAAGAAGATTACCAAATAAGGCGATGACATTAACGAGGGCCATCAAACCAGTTTCTAAGCCCACGAGGACAGTGGGTCTGCTTGCCAGCTGAATTTCTATTTCCTTTTCCGGAGTCATGGTCAAAGCTCTATGCTGACCTGAATATAGAATACGAATATCTTTTCTAAGGAGAGTTTTATATGTATATAGATGGGTTTTTGACGCGTTGCATTCACTTATGTCCCGCAGAAATGCATGCAATTCCAAATTTTACAGATTCTACGGTTTTCTCCAATGATGTAACAAAAATTGCAAATGTTTCAATTTTTGCACTTTTTTCGCAATTTTAGCAATACTTCAGTAAGACTCGTTGAGCTAGCTGCTTAACAGCTCTACCAAGAGTTGCAGATCTAACGGAAATTTCAAAAATTCCAAATTTTGCGATTTTTCGGTTTGCTTTTGCAGAAGTAACGCGGATTATGCAAATTTAATCTCCTAAGCTTCTTAGCGGTGGTAACAAAGATTGCAGATCTAACGGAAATTACAAAAATTCCAAATTTTGCGATTTTTCGTATTGCTTTTGCAGAAGTAACGCGGATTATGCAAATTTAATCTACTGACCTTCTTAGCGGTGGTAACAAAGATTGTAGATCTAACGGAAATTACAAAAATTCCAAATTTTGCGATTTTTCGTATTTCTTCTAAGTTTACCCCATAGACTAACCTCTGGTTAGTCCTAATTGGTGTTTGAGCAACGCAATTTATTTTAACTCCTAGTTAAATTTTCGCAATGCAGTTTAACTCCTAGTTAATTTTTGGGAGTTTTGAACAACCGTGTGCATCTATAGTTGTGACTTGTGTCAGTTCCCTAACCTCGGCGACTCAACTTCCTTCAGCTTCTTCAAAAGGACTTCAGTGGTGTCGCTGATCATGAACGTTCGCATACAAATCTTATCTTATATGGCGGCTTTTGAAAAGTGTGATTGGATAACGTGAAGAATACATTTGGAGACGCGAAGGCGTATCCTTTATAAGAGGAAGTTTTTGCCCAAGCGAAGAATGCGCCCCACAGGTTTTAGTTACGAGGCCGCTGCCTTGATAATTACAATCGCGCTGAACAGCGTAACTCGGATCAAAAAAGTACACGACTATGAAGTAAAAAAAGGATCAAAGTCGTTCATTCAGAAGCAAGTAATAGTAATGAATAAGCGTATGTCGTTCAATCAAGGGTAATTTGAAATGGTTGATGACAAACGAATGGTCGAGTATTAGCATTTGAATAGAAACATGCAAAATATTTAAAATAACACTCTCCTAACAGTGTAGACAAATTTAGATTTGTGCCTACGAAACTAAAACTGAGTGAAATTTTATTAGTTTTTTTTTTTGCTCCTCATTAACATGCAAAATCTTTCAAAATCTTTCAAATAACACTCTCCTCACAGTGTAGACAAATTTAGATTTGTGCCTACAAAATTAAAACTGATTATTTTTTGGTACTCCTCAGAAACATGCAAAGTTCATCTTCCAAAAATTTCAGATAACACACTCCTAGCAGCGTCCAGCATAGACAAATTTAGATATTTGCCTGTAAAATTAAAACTAAGTTTCATTAAACATATTGCTTCTTTTACTCCTCATAAACATGTAAAATCTTTCAAAATCTTTCAAATAGCACTCTCCTTGCAGTGTAAATAAATTTAGATTTGTAAAGTAATAACTGAGTGAAGTTCTTTTGTTTTTTTGTACTCATAAGCATGCAACATCTTTGAAATTTGACTCTTCTCGTGGTGTGGAAAAATTTAGGTTTTTGCTTATAAAATAAGAACTGAGTGGTGTTTCATTATTTTCTTTTTAATTCCTGCCTAAAGCGAGATCAACTTATCCAGATACTAGACAGATTTAGGTTTCTGTTTTTAAAAATTGCAGTTTGGGCCAAGTAAACATTAATGAATAATCTATGTTCACCAAAGCATGTGAAAAGCATAACATTAATATTCCTCATTCTTTAAAGTAAAAAAAAGACAAGGAAAACATGAATATTCCTGGTTCTCAAAAGTGTAGAAAAATGCAGTCATGTATTTCACAAACAAAATATCGTCGTCGATTTTGATAATTTCTGCAATTTCTGTTACCCGGGTTTAGATTTGCTCATTAGAATATCCTGGTCGATTTTGATAATTTCTGTTACCAGAGTTCAGAGTGGTTAATTTGCATACCGTCGTCGATTTTGGTAAATTCTGCAACTTCTTTTACACGGGTTCAGAGTTTCTCACTTGAATACACGGATCAAGAGTTTCAGACCTCCGGTCCAAATTCAAAGGAAAAGTGAGCACTCATTAAGTCAGACCATTGTTAAACATCGCCAAACACAATGAGTGCTCACTTTTCTTTTGAATTTGGACCGGAAGTCTGAAACTCTTGATCCGTGTATATCGTCGTCGATTCTGGTAATTTGTGAAATTTCTGTTACCAGGGTTCAGAGTGGTGAATTTGCATATCGTCGTCGATTATAGAAATTTCTGCAATTTCTGTTACCAGGTTCAGAGTTGCTCAGTTGAATATCGTCACCAATTTTGGTAATTTCTGCAATTTCTGTTACAAGCATTCAGAGTCGCTCATTTGAAAATCGTTTTAAATTCTGGTTACAGCAATTGCAAAAATCTGCAATTTCTGTAAAATTTGGAATTGCATGGATTTCTGGACATATCTCGTTGCATTCACTTACCAATTGCATTTCTTGGAATGAGACTTACCTTGTTATTTTCAGACTTGCATTCACAGTTTTAATCCTCAACACGGCCACAGTAACACTATGAATTGCAATAATTATACGATCCTTCAATACCACAAAAATTGCAATCACTGTCATAGGCACATTCACAGAACGCCGTTATATATCTAAGAGCAGTCACAGTCACAATGACGATCGCAAAGACAGTAATTTAATTCATTTTCAGGAATATGATATTCCAATGTTGTAATCTTTAACAAAATAGATCAACGACAATAAAACTTGGCAAGTCGTGCTCACACTATCCTGCCAAAAGGTCAATGCTGATACTTTCATATCACCAAATTGATTTTTATACTTAGATTTACAAAAATAAGATGAGATACTATCTTAGGTCGACAAAAACTACTCTTCCTTTTTCTTCCTTTAGTGTCGTCCCCCATTTATGGTAGTGTTAATGTATAACTGCTATTAAGTTTAGACGCAACAACAACAACAATTTATTTCCACTTAGTTTGATAGATAAAATACATGTACATAAATGACAGTATTAGGAAAGTTGGATGAGAGCTAATCTAGTCGGGTGCCCATTATATTGGAAGTTAATTGTAAACTTGTCAGGGAAGTAGAACTAAATATAATGTTATAATTATTCAGGCAATACGTACACACATACACACTCACACACACACGCGCACAACACAAGAACATGTATATGTAGAATATAAGAAAAGAACAAAGAAAACTGACGAAATAATCAAGTATTTACTACAAAATGAGACAGAAACTGAAATTATCATGCTCTTAATTCAGCTGAATAAGAGTTTCCCTTTAAGTTTCCGTTTAAACCAGCGGAAACTTAAAGTTTTCATCGATTCATCAACTTCATTCCAGACTTTTGGACCAAAAATTTAATATTGAATTTTCCATAATTTGTTCTAATATTTGGAAGAGCAAAGACGCCGAAATATAGTTGGCTTGAGTTTCTTAATTTTTTTATTACCTCATCAGTCTGATGAATAACGCATAAACGACTTAAATTCATACAGTTAACTTGACATCACTGTCCGAGAAGAGAAAACATACCTTTTTACAATTTCTGTGATAAACGTTTTCCCCGTCGCAGAAAACACTTCTTGCAAGGCCTTTACACAGTTTTGATTGTCGATGCTTACTTCCCTTGGATAAGAAAAGTACAATTAGAAGCAGGTGCAATATATGATACCAAATATCAATTACCTCCAAGCAAACACTAAATTACCTGATCTTTACAAGCTTATCTTAGTAAACCTTCTCTTTCAACTTTTGCCGACGTAAAAGGAAAATATTTTCTCTATTTTTTGATGAGACAACCGAGACTTGTGAGTGGCTATTCTATCAAGGCAAGAAGCATTTTGTTGTTCCCTCGCTTATGTTACAATTATACCGCAGTTAATTAATAAGTGCTTTATTTGATGCGTTCTAAAAAGAATCGAGGGCGCCAGTACATCGTCCATTTGTGGATCAATTTTGAACCGGCGGATTTCGCCTGGGAAAGTCAATTCGATTAACGTATTAACATGAAATAAATGCTCAACTGACAAAGCGCAGCGCCTAGAGTTAGGATATCTGAAATAGGAGTCAGTGCATCGCAGTGTTTCATTTGAATCAGTGTGGCGGCCGGCTGAAAAAATTCTCGCAATAAATTGATCGTTCTTGCCCATCGTGAACGGTTGTGAAGGCCATCGACCAATGCTATTGTGACTCGAGATCCGAGACAGACGACAAACAGCCAAGTAGTATTGTATAATTAAAATGAATAGGTCAACTTTCGGTTCAAAATGGATCACAAACTGACAAATGTAATGGCGCCATTGCAACTGACGTTGTAATGGCACCCTTGGATTTAACTTATGAATCATAAAACTGTCGAATTGTCCACTTTCGCTTTTAAAAGGTACACATATCAGACAACTGTAAAATTGAATCGGCAAATGTCACATGTAGCTTTGTGTTTCATTTCTAGCGTACAGATTCATTTCAACTTGATTTAACGGAGTAATGGAACCATCGCTAGCAGTTTCAAGAACAAATTTGAGATGAGATTAAGTACTTTTTGTAGCCTTCATAACGATTTAAATGTTCGAAGTTTCGAATTGATATATTTGTCCATGAATATTACATGATTGTAACAGACAGTTATTTATTTATCTACAAGAATAAGGCTCTCTAACTCTGAGTAAAACTGCTGATCTCCTCTGTTAGATTTTGTTTTTATTTCTTTTTGGTCATTGAGCATTGATCTCGACTGAAATCATAAAAAAATTAAACAATTTCTAAAAGCCATACTTTGAGCAAAATTTTAGTGTTGTTTTGACTTCTGCGATGTCATGGAAACAATCAAAATCTTCACAAAAACTTTAACAACCAAATTTATATTGCTTTATTTTCTGTTGCGAAGTTTTGGTTTCATAGCTGTTACCATTCCGAAATAATGTCCCTATGAATGATAACTACTCAGGAACTGTCAAAACTGTGTTTAATCACCTTAATTTATTTTAGAGCTCTACACGCAACTCATCAAATTAATGACATGTTCTGGCATTTGCAAAAATAGTATTTATACAACGACGCCTTTCCTTCATTCCCTAACAAAAGAAATAAAACTCTCTTTTAAGAGGGTTCTTAATCTCTCAAATATATTCTGAAATCAAAAGGTTTCTCTTCCGTCTTAGCATTTACACTTAATTTTACTACAAAGAAACAAACCTCAAAACATCTTTGTTGGCAATTTCAACCATATTTATGGCTTGTAAAACGGCAGGTTTTAAACTGAAGTCTCTTGTTTTACTAACTTACAGATCGAAAATAGATGCAGCTGCAGGTATTCTCCATTTCATCAGTGTTACTTATCATTCTAATATATGGAGAATAAGAGATGTGACAGTGATTGGAAAGATTACAATTATCAATTATTCCACAAACTCGCGTTGGATATGAGCTTTTAGATAGCGGACGAGGTGCGGAGCACCGAGTCGGCCATCATAAGCTCATATCCAACAAGCGTGAGTGGAATAATTGTTTTATTAAATACCAAACACTGGACAAAAATATCTCGAACTTTATATTCTACCGACTCGAGTTTTCGGCCATTTTGAGGAAAATTTTCCGTGATAAAATTGTCAGTTTCCATATTTGGACAAACTACAGGATATAGGATTTATACCTTGTGTAGAAAGCCAATCAGATCACCAGAAATTCAATATCCAGTGTTTGGTATTTAATAATTATATATAGTAGGATGTTTCTTGCTCCCTGGAAGAATTGACACATGTTACTTTGGTTCTTCCTGTACTAGAGGGTTTTCTGCAAAAGGTGAATAACCTGATATATATTAAAATGTTAAGAGTGTTAAAATTGATCTAGGCTAAAAACTATGCCAGTAAAGTGTTGGTAAAAGCGTAAAAAAGTTTATAAAAAGTTCCCAAATTTTCGATCCGCTACTCTGAATCTTCCTCGGGGAACAATGAATTTGTCTATCGCAAGTTTATTAGAAATCTAGCTAGTTCAGTCCTGCAAGCAATGTTTATCGTTTTGCAAATCACGCCAAAATAGTATTTGCAGAATCGTAATTATAAATGTATGTACGGGTTTTTCTTTCATTTACAAAAATCTTGCTTTAAATACACTCGCCAAACTTCGCTACCGTACGTAAGTATCGGGGACATTAACGTGTCAAATATATTTTTAGCTTTTTTTGGTTTTAGTTTTTTAAAATCAACTGCATGAGCGCGTTACATTGTAGAAAGCATAAAGTGCCTTCTTCCTTGATTTTATACTGAGCAGAAAAGTTGTACCAGTTGTGCTCAGTTTGATTTCTAAATAAATAAATTTCTGTAGTGCTTCGAGTTTGTTATTATTTAAAGTAAACTGTTATTTTGGCAATAATAAAGACTTACTTGACGAAAATACAATCCTTTTTGATGTAAGAGCATGTACAATTTGGCTGAGCCTCAGAGGATCTTGCCATGCATTTTCTTACGTGTTTGGGCAAATCTCAGGCTTGACGTTGTTATAAACAAAATTCTTATCAAACAGAAAGATTGTAACAGCTTTCTCTCATTTGAATCACTCCAGAAAAAAAATATTCTGCTGTACCATGTTTTACAATCTACTATTTATATATGGCATCCTTCTGTCTCGCGAGACAATAATAAAACCCTATTGTCGCCTGGTCTATTGGCTGATATTCTGCCGGCGACGGTCAGAAAATGAGCATTTGTCCCTAAGTGCTTTAGGGTTTCTTTCTTTTCCTCCCTTTTCTCTTCATAATATATATTTTTATTCCCTGTTATATTTTATATACATCACAATCGATACTAATTCACACTGAAATAATTGTCAGTTTAGTTGAACAACTGAACAATATCGTTTATCGTCTTGCCAGCAAGCTGTAGAACCAGACAGGTTACTGTCAGTGTCAATTGCAAGATATTCAGCACGAGCAGAACGGACAAACGTCTCCTCACGTTTCTGGACTTGAACCGTGTTTAAGGCCTCTATGGTTCTTTAAGTTACGGATTTTTTGGACAAGCTCCACTTTAGTCGACGATCAATATGTCAGACTTCCGACGAATTTGAAAAGGGCGGTTTTGAGAAATTTGGAAAAGGTGACACCTAATAACTAATGTTTTCCTCAATTCCGCGTCTCAGTATATGCTAATTGATTTGTGTTCTGTCAGAAGTTTAGGGACAGAGAAGCAAAATTAAAGAGATTCTTACCAAAACATTGATGCATCCGGCCTTGTCAATATACCCAAGCTTATCACAAAACATAATAGTTGTCGTTTTTTTGTCTGTCTTCAGCAGGTAAAGGAAAATAGAATGGCTTTTACAATGCATTTAGATAACAACAACAACATTTAATGATAATATAAAAGAAAATTTGTAAAACTTGGCTTTTAAATATATAAATGTATTTAATTTATTAAATATATTTATAAAATATATATATCAATCAGTTTTAAATAATTTTACAGAACGTGCCAGTGGAAGTTATTATTTAGTGAGTTCCATATCTTGATGCCATAATACAGAAACCCGTTTAAGTCAAATCCAGTTTTGTCTTTAGTCCCTTAGCAAAAGAAACAAAATCTAACTAGTGAAATTTGTTTAAACTTCGGTAAAAGGTCATATTACAACGTCTAGATTTCTCAATATTGTGTTTAGTCAGAAGCAAATCTGTATTTCTGGCGATTGGGTTAATTAAAGTTACTTATCACTTTTGAAGACCAATAGAATTTGAACCCTTCAGTCATCGCATGAAATTATCCTGGAAGTCAACTCATCTCTTTTCAATTGCTAAGCAAAACGAAGATGTTAGAGAAGAATCTTCTGAGTAGGTTTTATAGCAACATATAACAAAGAGATGTCTTGAGGTTAGAGGATTGAATTTCTGGTTCAATTGGTTTTAGAAGCAATTTTGACGATTAAGTGTCTTCATCAGTTAAAATTAACATTTGCGCTGAACTTTGGTAAAGATCTCCTAAAAATACAAAAGGCTGAGTAAACTGATTCGGCTACCAAATTGGCCTAAAAGGTAAGTATTTGGAAGAACACGGTGTTGAGATACATTGCAGCTAATCAAGATCCGGTAATTGGCGAAAAACGCAGTGTAGACAACGCAAAGAATTGTATCTTGGTTCAACAGTTAGTACCAAGGAACACGCCTTCATAAAAACGCTAGAATCGGGAAAGCGAAAGTGATGTTTCAAAAACTAAACAAAATGTGGAAAAACATCAAATACGATACGCAAACAAAAGGTAGAATCTTTAGATTTAACGTAATAGCAATTTTGCTACGTGGCTGTTAAACATGGAGAACGGCCGAGGGTGTCTACGATGAATGCAAATTTAAATCAGCTTCCAGTACAAATACCTGAGAAGAATCCCCAAAATACACTGGCTAATGGAAGGTTAGCAGTGAGGAGTTTAGAAATAGAAATAAAACCAAGACAATAATTAAACAAGTCACTGAGGATGAATTCAGATGTAAACCAGAAATTGCGCTCGCATGGGCGCCAGAAGGAAATAGATAGAAAGGATGACGGAGGGAAACATGGTGCATAACGCTTTGACAGTTAAGAAAGAAAAATAATTGCTGCTTTAAATCATGGAAGGAAACATAGAAGTAGCTACCGCCGGACAGAGTAGGATGAGAACGAAATTGTTGACTCACTTCTCTACCAGGCGATCGTGAAATGGATCTAAGAAGAGAAGATACAAAATAATAAACTTAACTCACCTCTCTTGAAAGGGGAGTGTCAAATTTTGTCAAGTTTTCAAATTTTAGCTCTAAAACCGCTGAACAACTGACAAGAAATAGTATGCGCTGCAGGAGCTATATCCACTTGTATCTCGCTATCTTTGGCCAAGCTTGATTTTTACAGGCGTCGAAAAGAAATTAGTTTTGAAGGTCCTCTCACACTGTGTCGCACAACAAGCAATTAAATGCAAAGTTCTTATTCCCGTGTTAAGGACCGGAATAAACAGGCAGTCCCTGGTTTTTGCTAATATGGTGCTTTTAACACTTTTCACGGCTCGAATGCAAATTATATATAAGCTGTACGTCAAATAAGTGAACTTCAATTTTACACCTGCCGTATTCAAATATGTATTCCAATATTGTCACTTCACACCTTAACGGGTTTACCTTTAACGGCCACGAACCTAACGAAATGCAAAATGCCTTTTAAAAAATCTTTCTTTATTGTATCCTCGGAAACTGGATGTAAATAATACAGAAATGTTGCTTTTTTTCTTGATACGACAAAAACTGCAAATAAGACTGCTGCCAGAATAATATCTAAAACAAACAATTTCCTATGGAAAAGGAAATTGCTGGTTTCTTCGATAAACACTTTCGTTAATAATAAATATTTCTTTCTCTGTAAAATTAAATTATTTATGATTGCGTGATATTGATATAGCTTTTTTGTGATTTCAATATTGTGTATAGCAGACGTTTGGCAGTAACCGTCTAAACTGATTATCTATAGTACAAATAGTCGCCTTCACCAGACTTCTTTGAGTGATCACATTGGCTGCCCTATTTATGAGTGACCAGTTGATAAAACGAAAATAAGTTATTATCAAAGGGACAATCAGATTTTCTAAATCTAACTCAAATACATGGATTTTTTTATTTGGTCTAACATCATCTACAAATAATAAGAATTTCTTTAAGGTAACCTTTTGCAATCATGCAAATCTCCTGGAATATATGACTTCTGACAAACTTGAATTATTTGTTCATTTATCTGCGGTTGAATGAGCGTCAAGCGTAACCAAATAGAAGAAGCAGGGCTCTTTGAATTATTATCAAGTATATTACATAAAGTGAAAATATTTTGGTATTGATATAATATGATCAGCACAAGTATAACAAAAGTTAGCAAGGTATTTAGTCTATTTCAAGCGGAAACGTTTCACAGTTAGGTTTAGATGGCTAGATAGATAGATAGATAGATAGATAGATAGATAGATAGATAGATAGATAGATAGATAGATAGATAGATAGATAG
>JAOEHT020206262.1:0-11155 GCA_025448195.2 Parazoanthus atlanticus | reverse complement strand
TCTCTACAAATAATAAAACTGAAATAAATGATTAAATCCCTCTGCTCATTCCATAGTTCAACACATTGGAAATTCACCTCGAGCCATTTCCGCATTTTTTGTTTCAATCTGCAGGACTTATCTTTTCTCAAAGGACAACCACCCAAAAGCAAGATATGAGATCCCATTTGGTTGCCATGGTAACAACAAGACCGATTAACATATTTTTGACCTTCATCAGCGATAACATATTTTTGCAGGTAGGCGCCTGTCTTAACCTGCACGGGGACCTGTAACTCGGCTTTACACCCGTAGCCGCAAAACTGTATTGTTTTAACGAAACACACAACACAGTTTTAGTCTGCACATCACACATGTACTAGTTTATTTTTTTCTGATATTCAACTGACTTGAAATGCAAGTCGCTTCTTAGTTAAGTAAATTTGTCACTGATTCGAGTTTGGTTTTCTCAACCTGCACAAACTTAAGAAGCAACTCGCAACCTGCGTCTTCCCCCAACCGTGAATCTTTGTTTCAAACTAAACAGTCAAGTACATATATAATTAAATTGTGCACGTTTGTAGTGTCTACGAGCCGTACATCTTAAGCTGTGAAATAAGTTTCTCGAAGGAACGGGGTCTTTACATGTGAGTTGGCTGTAGTACTCGACAAAAACGCAATTTTTAGTTTGCTAATACTTGCTGTGACTTTTCACGACTTTATATAAAAAATCGGTCTTGTTTTGGTATCATATCCAAACTTTCCGGTCACAGCTCATGGAGTTAGTAAAAAGTTAGTCCCGAGTTCCGGAAGTCAATACACGCTTTTTCAGTTTATATGAACCAGGAAATTTTGGCTGAGGCTGAACTGTCCACTAGGAATCACCGCGCTTCTCACATTTTAGCTGAGACCTGATTATAACTGGAAGTGATTATGACATTTAACCATAGGAGGCCCATACTCTAAGTAAGTGATAGATCAGTTTATGGGCTATTTTATCATGGCACCGAGCTAAATTCAAGAGAATGTATGGGAATTTTGATTTTTAACGGTATCATAATTACGGTAACAATGAGATATATAAAGTTCTACTGGCCTAATCTGTTGTCTGAGTCGTTCTTGATTTGTGGTGGCGATTTTAGGCCATTTTGAATATTTTTATTCCCGAAACCCTCCCCCAAGAAATAATCAAAGGACCCTGTGGGTTTCTTGTTCAACGCACGTGATCTACTGGGTAGCTGATTACGTAGGATGGAAAGCACGTGATCTGTATGGTCAACTCGTTCCCAGTCCATTTCGGGAAAACTAACAGACGATGGATGATGAATGGAGTGACTTTGGCCCCCAACCTAAACGATATATCTCATTCATCGCGTTTCGCGCATTCACGAGTTAAAAAGAGGGGAGACGATTTAGCAGCAACAAATTTTGCCAAATCGAGCATGGGTGAACTCGAACAGCTGACGAATGTCTCCTTTCTTGTCTTTCGTCTGGTATGTATATTGAATCAAATTGAATTTGCAAACCCAAAAATTGAGTTTTAATTTCGTTTTCCTAGTTGCCGATGCTGTGCATCCTTCATAAATCCACAAAATAAACAAGCCGAACACTCTGCCCGTTGTTCTTTTTCTTCAAAATCGTATTTCACCGTTTGCAAAACTGATATCAATATGGCGAAGAATATTGCGTCAACCATGAATCTGCCAAATATGGATCAGCTATATGTAGTCGACAGGTATTTTGCAATTCGTGGCTATGATGCGTGTCTTTTCTTCATTTAAGAGGCCTAGTTTGGTATTTGATCTGATTTTTACTTGAGAAATTCAACTGAAAAACGTTTATGTAATTTTACTGACTACATTTGTAGCTAATTGAAATAACAGCTATATTTAACAGTGGTAAAACGAGACGTACATGGGTTCAATTCCGATAAGTTTTCTCTCCGCTGATCAGGTGAGTTCTCCAGTTCAGTAGTAGTAGGGGAAGGGACTTCTTGTCAAGTTCGTGTTTTTGAACCCAAGTTGTCGTAAAAATACAAACTAATTTAACTAACTCTCGCTACAATATTTTGGAAATTTGGCGAGCCTGATATTGTGCATGGCGGGAAAACGTGCAAGCACATATGATAGCTGTATTTGCGTGTGATAAAAAGTGACTTAATATTGGGTCTTTTTTGTGCTACAAAAGTGACTAGGTCAATTCTCAAGTTCAGTAGTAGTAGGGCAAGTTGAGGTTCTGTGTCCTGCCAAGTTCGTGTTCTTGAACCGGAATTACCGTAAAAAATCCCAAACTTACTACTAGTTCTGATCGACAAAATGTTGAAGCTGAGATTTCAGGCGAGTCCGATATAGTGCATGGTGGCAAAACGTGTACACACATGGATAGCTTTATTTGCATGTGCAAGGATTTGAGATTGGACTATAGTGTCTCGTCTGCTCTCTTACTTCTAATTAATTCTTCCAAATCATGTCCGTCGGGCTCCAAAACCTGATCACCCAAGTTTCAGAATTTAAGGATAAACAGGAGGAAATCCTTAAATTCTGAAACTTGGGTGATCAGATTTTTTACGGTAATTCCGGTTCAAGGTTGTCTTTAATTAAACTTATCTCGAAAAAATACTGGCGTAATCCACGTTAAAGTATACATTTTCTGAAAGACTGATAAATGTAGAATTCACTTCTGCTACTGATTTGTTTAAATTTACGTCAACTTTAGAAATGAGGTCCATTTTGTTCAAAAAATGATGATTTGCCCGAGGATGTAAGTCACCGCTGCCTTAGTTTGCACACGCTTAATCCACTGTGTACTGTATTTGCAACCGGTTGAGTTACCATATCGTGTCTGGCTTTCTTTTTAAAACGCGCTGTTCACTTGCTGTGAACTTTTACAGTCAAAAGCTTCATAATCTATTCAATGTTTCTCTAAAATACCGATTATCTCAGTATGTAGGACGAATTATTAAAAAGCAAGACACGATTTTGGAGATGGGCAGTTGCTGAAGGGCCAGTCCGAATGCCATAAAAATTGAGAAAATTTCCGCGGGAATTAGCATCGCGCGAAGTTGCAAAAAGACCTGCTGCCTTGTTTGAACAGTACTTGACTATTTATCTTTTAAAATAATTCTGTCCCTGTGCCCTAAATTAAATCACTCTAGTTAAACACAGGCAGCACTGAACTGTTAGACAACAGGATCCGAGTATAACGAGACAATGCTCTCTTTTTTGTATAAGAACCTTTTTTATAAGAACGTTGAGGCTGAAAATGGGGAAAACTTAAGAACCGATAACTCAGGCTGAAGTTTAGATGAGAACATTTTATTCTAACTGTTTCTAAATGAGCAACGTCTTTCAAGCTTGAACCAAAGGTCGACGTCATGCAATAATTATAACAACGCAGCCCAGTTTTATCATTCAGTATCGCAATGCGTTCAATGCCCATAAAGTAATGACACAATTTGAAAGTGAATCAAATCTCCTTGACAGTCAGTTGTGATGAAAAAAGCACTAATACATATTCTCTTTATAGTCACTCCTTTGTCCGAGATTGGCTGAACCGTCGACTTCTAAAACAAATACGGACATAAAAAAGATATTAAACTTAAAGGGAAACACTGTATATATTTTACGAGTTACAGCCATTGAATATATTTTTTAGATTATACGATTGTAATTTTTAAGAATTTTTAAATTTAAATAATTATTATTGTAATTGATTCTGAAAAGCTCCACTGGGGAGAATTCAATAAAGTATTGTATTGTATTGTATTGTATTGTATTGTATTGTATTGTATTGTATTGTATATCAATTTGAAATTATTCAAACTTTACTGTGTTACCCCTTGACTTGCGTTAACTGTATTCAGACTGGGTCTTTACGTTGTTGGAGTTCCCCAGACTGGGATGGGCGGAACGAAGTAGCCCAGGCATATAAACCCCAAAGCTTCAGCACTATCTACACCAAGAATATTGTGCTAATAATAAGCTAATGGTGTATTGATGATTTAAGAATATCCAACTGTTAATCAGTGTTAATGAAGAAGTGGTGGAATAAACTTAGCCTCCGTAGTATAAGGCGACTTTAATCTGAAACAGTTAATGTCGGCAAACTTTTGAATCGCAATTGTGCCAGCATTTGCTTGACTTCAGCGTGACTTTCGCTTGCCTGATTTACAGAAAGCGTTATTAATCTTCGAAGACATCGGACAAGTAAATCATAAGAAAATAAACAAGTTAATACTAAAGAAGAACAGAAATACAGACGATCAACTTTCCAAGATTGCGTTGAATTATAGCTTCGAGATCGAGAAATGCTCTGCTGTGCGCGTTTCACCGGTTATGTGTTTATATTCTGTGACCGATTCTTTATTCTTTCTTTTCTTACTGCACTGAATAACTCAATATAAGTAGCCCAGGCATATAAACCCAAAAACTTCAGCACTATCTACACCAAAAATATTGTGCTGATAATAATCAAATGGTAGTTCATTTTGTCAAGAGTTACATCAGTCGAAATAGCATTGAAATCCACCCACCTTTCTCTTTACTGGCCAAATTTGATGTATTGATGATTTAAGAATATTCAACTGTTAATTGACTCAGAGTGTTAATGAAGAAGTGCCGGAATAAACTTAGCCTGCGTAGTATAAGGCGTTTTAAATCTGAAACAGTTACTGTCCGCAAACTTTGGAATCGCAGTTGTGCTACCATTTGCTTGACTTCAGCGTGACTTTCGCTTGCCTGATTTACATAAAGCGTTCTTAATCTTCGCAGACATCGGACAAGCAAATCATAAGAAAATAAACAAGTTAATACTAAAGAAGAACAGAAATGCAGACGATCAAATTTCCAAGATTGCGTTGAATTATAGCTTCGAGATCGAGAAATGCTCTGCTGTGCGCGATTCACTGTTTACGTGTTTACATTCCGTAACCGACCGACATTTGAAGACGTCATTCGCAATATTTTCATTCGTTGACAGGCCATGTCTTTATTCTTTCTTTTCTTACAGCACTGAATAAGTTAATATAAGTAAGGCCAAAGCCAGAGGCTTGAATGGTTTGGGGTCAGATAGTGGAAAAAAGTGCTTTACAGATTTGTTAACTAACAATTTGTCACCAACTTTGTACCTGGCTTTTAAACAGTTCAAAGGCGTTTCGCTTTCGATCTCGAAAACTAAAAACGCCACAAACTTACAATTTTAGAAATTAGAATGGTCAAGGGGTAAACTTTATTGCAGATTTTTGCAAAGATGGTCCCCTCTACTGAAATTTCCTGCTGTGTAACCTTAATAGCCATGAATTTATTTCAACAAATTTCTTCTGGTGTATATATACACTGAACCAATGTCAGTTGAACTTGCAAGCCCGCCAAGCCAACCGATTCATTTTGGTTCATTTCCAAATAAATCTACGAAATGAACAAGCCAAAACACGCTTCCCGTTGTTTTTTCTCTTCAAAATCGGTGTATTATACAAAAACAACAGTGCGGTGAACGGTATTTTGCGTCATCCCTGAGGAATCTAGTCGACATCTGATTCGCAATTCGTGGCTATAATGCATGACTTTGCTTAATTTGAGGGGCAAGTAAGCTGAAAAGCTTAATTTTTCACTGACAAAATGTGTAACTGAAAGAAAGAACAGTTGTAATTAGTAATGATAAAACGTTACGAATAGAGATTAAAGCCCGCGATCAGTTTTCTTCTCCCGTGCCTGTTTTGATCGAGACAGTTCCTTAACAGCAAGCATCGCTTGAATCATTTACAAAAAACACAAGCTTCCAAGGCTAGGGTTATTAAGCCATTTTGATACATAGTCAGTTTAAACTATACTGGCCTTTACAATTTTAAAACAAAGTGAAGAACAAAACTCCAGGACAAAAGTCAGTCCGAAGAATTATTTTGGGACGCATCTTTTAAAATCCTCAATCTCCACACAGGGTGAACCGGGCGGCCGCATTGCTTTTTAGTTGAGTAATTTTATTACATTTTTTTCATTTAACATTGATCCGAGTTTGGTTTTGTCAATCTGCAGCAGGTTATCCCACAAATTTACACGTACAACTCGCGCTTTGCGCACGTAGCCATGAACCTTTATTGTTTCAACGTAACAAGCAACATAATTTTAGTGTGTACACCATAAGCGTCTTCTGATAATCAGCTAACATGCATGAGATACAAACCTCTTTTTATTTAAGTAATTTGGATACATTTTGGGTTTAACACTGATTCGAGTTTTGTCTTGTCAACCTGCAGCAGCTTAAAAAGCAACCCGCAACTCGCAACCTGCGTCTTCCTCCAACCGTGAATCTTTGTTTCAAAACTGAGCAGACAAGTCAGTACTTATCATTCAGATATACACGCTTGTAGTGTCTACACAGGACAAAACTCTTGAGCTGTGAAGTATCTTCTCTCCAAGCTTCTCGAAGGAACTGGATCTTTACACGTGAGTCGGCCATATAGTACTTGACAAAAATATAATTTTGAGTAATAGTTTATGTGCTCTTTATACATGGTTTATAATTATATATATATCAGACAGAGTAGTGTTTTGGCATCATATCCAAACTTTCTGCTCGCAGCTGGTTTGAAGCAGTAAATAGTTGGGCCCAAGTTCGAACTCAAGACCTTTGAATTATACGAGTCAGGTACGAACCCACTAGGGATCACCGTGCGTCCCTCATTTTAACTGAATATATAAAGTGATCTAACATAAATATGAATACTAGCAGGGAATTAAGAATTTTACAGGTCAGCTTCAGATAGTTATTTTTTTCTTAGTTTGGAATCTCAAATCTTGTCATGGAAATAAGTTATGGAATCTTCTAAAAGTATTGTCGTGATGACTTAATTAACGGTGGCAAACCATTTGAGGTTGAAGGTCGGGGACACTCGTCGTATTTTGTAGAAAAAAGAAAATAAGAAAATAAGCAAAAATATGGCGTTTTTTTATGTCCGCCTTCCCGGGATAATGAAGTTTTAAGAACGTGTCCACGAGAAAACCGGGCAAAATTGAAAAAAAAGTGGTACAGGCCAAATCTCAAATTTTAATGAACTTTGCCTGAAGATAGACTATAGCAAGTTATTTTCCATGGTAACCTTCTTACGTTCATCACGCAATGCGCATGCGCAAACGGCGAATTGTTTTGTTTTGGACAGAAAAGCGCTCAAAAATCATCAATTTTAGGTTACTTTAGCCAGACTGCTGTTCATATACCCTCAAAGCTTGGAACAATTTTGCACTGAAACCGTTAAGTACAATTCTTCTTCTTCTTCATAAGCGAGTTTCTGGCCAAAATGACTATTCCACAACGACACAGGCTTGCAAAGAATTTGGCCGGTCAGACACATTAAGATAAGAACCGGAAATTGCTGCTTTTGAACGCGGTAATTTTCAAATGAGCGGATAGTTTTGCAGAAACTAACACAAGCATGAGTTAGTGCCATCTATGGCCTTTTTATAGCATAATTAAAATCACCCGTCGTAATTAATCTGTGGCTGCAGTACTAACACAATCATGTGCCCCTGAACAATTTATGTAAATTACCGAAATTTTCTAGTTTTGTTTCCAACCATTACAACAATATATCGTGCTCAAAATCTTATGTTATCTTCCAAAATAATACTTTAAGCAATGTTTTGCTTCTACAACGTTAACAGAAGCATTGGTACTAGCTGTACAAGGAGATTTTTCAGCAGGCATATTGCTGCTATACCGGCTAATAAAGTGAACAGTCGCTGCGCTAACCAAAATCAATTCGGGTACATACCTGAACTTCTGGATTAAAACATAACTTCCACTTACAACCAATCGAAACAATTACTTAGAATCGCATTTTCTGTTACAAACAACTGAAGTCAAGAGCCATTGTCTTTCGCTGGAGGTTTAACAGAGCCGTCACAAGTCGCGAAATGTTCCAATGCAGTGGTAGTTACGAAGCGATGCAGGTGTGAAAATTCGCAGCTTTTCATCCTTTGCTACACAAATCATGATTGATTTCATGAGCTATATTGATTTAGAAACACAAACAACAACGTTACTGCGGAAATATTGCGATTAACCATGCACATTTTTTGGTCATGAAAGTATAAAACAAATTTTTTCCTTTTTCTCCATTTTAGGATTACCAAAGTGTACAAAAATAACATATTTGAGGGATCTTCGAGTGCACAGCAACGACAACTACATATTTTCTCTATTTTGTTTTTGAATAACATGTTTTATAGGAACTAGAACACAAATAGTTAGCATTGGAGACGGTAAATTGGACAGAGGAAAGGAAAAAAGAGATTAAGGAAGGGTGTCAGTAGCTTGTCCAGATACCGGGTAAAGCACTTGCCATGGGAGAGGTCACGTTTGACCACCATTAAGCAACAACTTGACAAGGCGTTTGAAAACACTAGGGAGAGGCAATAAAATAAGTGCTGTTATGCCTTATGCCACGCACGCCACATCCAACCAAAGTCTTGTCGGCCTATCCCAGATGATCCAGTGGAGTGGGCGGTAAGGCTTGATAGGCCTTCATTTTCAAGCAGTACCCCAACAGATGAAAGTTTGGTGCCGTCAACTCGCGGGTCAGATCAGAGCTCAATTACAGGCACACCACTTTCAATTGTATTCCAACACCTATGCCACGCCTTAGAAAATCTTCACCACAGTTTTAGTTGCTGTTAACTCTCTGTGCCAAAGGTCCATTTAAGACTGAACATTTCAAAGGTCATCTAACTAACTTGCTTTTTATCATGTAGGTAAAGTGTATAGAGCACTACGTTTAAAAGCCAACTTAACATAAGTATCTATGTCATATGGGAACATTGTTTTACGAGTCAGTGAGTCGATGAAAAGAAAAGGTTTGGGTTAGCATTTGGGTTAAGGATAAGCGTAAATTTAGATTTTGGACCCACAATTTACAAGTGACTGGTTGGAGCTGCCGGGATTAGGGTTATGTATCGTTATGCACAATTAATATTTCTGACACTGGTCATATTTCTGATTGAATCACACTCCTGGAAAGATAGAAAGGTTGGAATTTGATTCATAAGACTCGACTCATGGAAACAACAACTTAATCTTAGTAATACTTAGAAACACTCTTATTACGTTTATAATCTGCCATGTACACCTTTCTCAAAACAAAAAAAGGTTTACCGTTCATTACCTTGAATAATTACTTGTGTTGTCAAGTTGGTGAACAAGAAATTTAAAGGTGTATACACTGAGTTTTTTTCATAAGAACATATCTTATAAGAACGTTGAGGCTGAAATCCGGAAAAAAAAGAACATCGTAAGATCGCGAAGGCTGGAGTAAGAATAAGAACATTTTATTTTGAGTGCTTCAAAATGAGTAAAAATCCGTAAATATATGACCAGCTTGGTCGCAAAGTTGATGAAATATTGTACTACACATACATATCAATAGTCAATTGCTTACAAACTGTAGCAAGATCTTGTGCGGATCCAATACAAAAACCGACAATATAGCTCGTCCCCAGATTTGATGGAGAAAAAAGGTGTAGGGATTGGGGAAAGGAGGAAACGAGATCTGGCTAAATACGAATAATCTTGCCCACGAGCCAAGTGCGGAAGTTTACGTTTACTTTGCGGGAGCAAATGTCGAGTAACTTGAGCCGAATTTTTGAGGAATTTTTGATAATTTCTGAGCATCTACTAGAACACTGCAGGCGGCAATTCCAACTCTTACCGTGTCTCGTTTGTCATAGGCGAGGTACGTGACTTGCTGCAACTGGGGAAGTGGGTAATGATCCCTTGTTAGGAGAGACAGTTACTGCAATTCACTTCACTTCACTCCATTTCATTTTTACTTCACGTCACTTCATTTCCATTCACTTTACTTCACTTTATTTCTCTTTCTTTACTTTTACTTAGAAGTTGGTTCACTGGGGACTCATTCTTTGTATCTAGGCAAGACCGAATATATTTATTCTCTTGATATAGGTCGTTATATTCACATAGATTTTTCATTATTTATTAGCATAAATTTTAACTTTGTGTGGGCAAACAAAAGCTATCGTTATACAACTTGTATGAATATTAGCTACTATGCTATATTTATGTCTTTAGACAAAAGCTGAATTTGTACAGAGAATTTTGCATCTGAAGTTTGCCAAAATTATAAGCAAATGTTACCGGTTTCAGGAAAGGAGTCTTGTCTACTGCCCCAAGCTGACTTGGAAATGGCGTCAAGCTGGTTTGCAGCTTCCCAAGTGTCAATGGGAAAGTACTCCCGTTTAAACATTGGATGCTAAGGCGGCCGACAACTATCAAAGTGCCTTCCACTCTTGGCTAAAAGAGTGCCGTGCGAGCGAGGTATTCTGGGCGTGGTCTTTTGAGTTGCTTCAGTCCAATTAGCAGTTTCTGTGTAGATGAGTGCCCTGGAACAAGTTTATGTGGCTTTGTGTGGTAGAGCTCGATCAGCCTGGACCTAGGTGAGTCAAGTATATTGCAAGTTGGGGTCTGGGTTTACAGGTTTTGCACTGTTAGTTTTTGCACAGTTTAAACTGGTACTGCAGTCCTAAATTTGTGTGCAGATTGCACTGAAGATGATATAGAGTATTCTTCTTAGACTTTGCTGTCTGTTGTTTTTACCTCAACAGTATATTGTTGTTATTGTGGTGGGGATTGTTGTTGTTTATTTGTTGTTTTCTCTGAGCCAATTAAGTAATTCGGACTGTATAATACACGTAGTTTTGGATACACAGGGTTCCCATAAATCTAGATACATAGGGCCCCCATAGAAACCACTAGTTAGTCGGGTACTCTTTATCCTATATTTATCAATCGAAAGCTTAAAAAAACAGGCGACTTTGGTGCAGATGTCCAGCACAACACAAACAAAATTAGGCGGAAACAAAACAGCACAACACAAAGAAAAAAGCACAACGCGATTAGAATTACTTAACCAAAAATAAAAAATGTCCCACAGAAACAAAAAAG
Source organism: Parazoanthus atlanticus (assembly GCA_025448195.2). Classification (NCBI taxonomy): domain Eukaryota; kingdom Metazoa; phylum Cnidaria; class Anthozoa; order Zoantharia; family Parazoanthidae; genus Parazoanthus; species Parazoanthus atlanticus. The sequence goes on along the minus strand of JAOEHT020206262.1, from coordinate 226 downwards.
CACAACGCAAGCAAAGAACCAATCCAAACGCAAACAAAAAGGCACGGTCGAGAGAAATAATAATAATAATGTGTTTATTAAACCTCTAGCAGTTAAATTACTGAATTACAGGTTTGTCAGCAACGGTACACATAGTATTCAATTAATATACTCAATAATGTCCCTGGCAATAAATAATTAATTAGTTAATCTTGATTGCAATTGTATGATAATTATTATATTGTAG
>JAOEHT020206172.1:0-11156 GCA_025448195.2 Parazoanthus atlanticus | reverse complement strand
TTCTATTTTAAAGCTTGGTTTTGTAAAAAGCAATTTACTTTAATACACTTAAGCCTGTTAAAATGCACGATGATCTTCAAAGGAAATCGGTGGTTTATTTACAAAGGACATAATCATATTGAGGTTTTACTCAAGCAATGTTGCATCAAATACTATTATGTTCTGCAATCTTTTGCCATCTCGGGTAGCTCACACTCATGCGCTGATGGTCATTCTGCCGCATAACATACATGTACTTCGATCCAGTTCTACTCGATGAAAGGTGTTATCCAAGCTCAAACACTAATGTTCCAGAAGTAAATATCAAGTGCACTGGATGTGGAGATACATCAGCAGGAAAATAGCAGTAAACAACTTCAATAAAACCTACATGTATAAAAATGCCATTGTTTTGCATGATGTTGAGCTGTTCCGAACCATGCATGCATGCATAGTTCCAGCATCAGTCTTCAGACATTTTTATGGTAATTCAAAATGGCGGATGATCATGAATCTTAGCAACGAAGGATAAAATTTGCAAAATAGTATTTCAGCAGCCTTTAGAACTCGGAAAATTATCCACACCTTTTTATTTTCTGAAGCTGCTTTCTTTTGGCTAAAATTAATGGAAATCCCACAGGTACATGTAATCATCCAGAATGTAAAACATGTGTGGGGACTTGGTACTCTTTAGGCATGTGGGGAGTTGTGTACGTGTGACCGCTCGCCTGCTTGTTCTAATATTATATTAACTGAGCATAATATTTGGAGACAAATTTAAGCTTTTATGTAATTTTCAGGTTGCCTGCAAGTGAGTGAATGTCCAAATGTGACTGGAGTAAGTTGTGTGTTCATTTTTGCAAGGATGCATGTATAATTAGCATCTACCACATAGCAAGAGGCATTGGAACAAGGTGTGCCATGTTCTCATACTTGACAGTGGGGAAACTTTTCAACAGGTACATGTAATGCAAATAATTTTCGAAGACTTATATGTGCAATGGTAAAGTTAGCCTGCTATTATTTAAGGGAAACTTAGTAAGGTTTTTGTTTTTTCTAGCATATCAAGATTACCTTAAATTTACAGGGTACCTACTGTAAGAATGGTAATGTAAGATTCCCAAGTTATTTTATCTAGTTTGACTTCAGAAATAAATACGCACATGATGCACAAGCTAGGGCAGGGCTTTCAAAACTAGCCAATGGCTACCAGAGTTCCGCCAAGTACTTTGAGTTTCAATGCCGGCTATTTTTTGTCTAGTAACAGTCAAACTCAGCTTCAAAACCAACTCGATGTTCCAAGTAAAATTAAGCAAGCCCCGCCTTTTCAAACTTGAATTTGCAAAATTAATTATGATTTACAATAGCAAATAAAGATGTCTTCCTTAACTGCATCAATTTCGTTTGCTTGCTTTTGAAAAAGTGAAATTATTTGCTGCATTCATTGTATATTTTGATCCTTGTTCGTTTTTTCGTCACCATGTGGATTGAACACTGATAACAGTGGCCTGTGGTAAGCAAGAGAAAACAACCTTGTTTCGATGTTTCCAGGCTTCACTATACACGCTGTGAACATTACAAGACTCACAAAAACTTATTAAAGCTCACTTCCTTTATTTTGACAGCTGTATATATACATATGAAATATATATCTGTTGTCAATCTTTTGAAGATTTAAACTTGAAGAGAAAAGCACGTTCGATTGTTGTCTGTTGCTTCTCCACAATGCCATTTGTTGTCCACCATCAACCAAGAGTCTGGCTTCAGCTTGAAATTGATACATGTACAAAACAAAGTAAAACTCTTCATTTCTGCTGAAGCACCCCTTATATTACAGTAGGATCAAAGCTCGTTGATAGAGCAAAATGCTATTTTAAAGAAGTCAATGCACTCTTAAATTTTGAAGGCATATTGCACGGAGTGCAACTTTTTCCTGTACTCGGTGCTGGAGGGGGTATACTAGCTTGGTGCCACCACTGACATTGGATCCTCTGGAAACTCTTCATCCATAACCAAGTCTAGATTCTCTGGATTTGCCCATCTGGACTTCAGGTGATCCGCATGCACATACTGCTGTTGCCTTCCCACTGTGACGAGATATGTCAAAGGCCCCAACCTTCGCATTACGATGCCTGGAACCCACTTCTTTCTAGTCAAGTCTGTTACTTAACAAACAAAAACGTTTACTTACCAAATGCGTACAAGCACCAAACTGGGCACAAATAATGTTCAGGGTACATCAAACAATTTAAGACTGATTGCCCGCTAATTGGACAGTCGGGGAGGGGGTCATATTGCTCTAATTAATATTCTGTATTCTGTGGACACATTAGAACTATGCTTAATACCCAATTTGCTCACTGATAGCATTTAATTGTAACATATTTGGTTAAACTCTACAAAACAAAACCATTAAATACACTCTGGGGTTATTACAAAATATTTATCACTTCTGAAGCGTGCAATTGGGGGGGAGGGGGTCAAATGCTTGGTAATCTGACAGTACAGCAGAACAATGTTTAACATGGGTGTTGTTCTGGAAGTGGAAGTGAAATATTACCTGAAACACAACTAATTTAATCAAATCTTACAAGTACATAATGCAGCTACAGTAAAAAGGCTAGGCATCGGTATAAGAACACTGAGGCTGAGATTTGGCCAAAAATTAAGAACAGGCTGAGTTTATAATTCCAGTATTTTATTGAATGAATGTCCACAGATAAAGAACAATTTAAAAATAATTTAAGAACAATTACATGTATAGGCTGAAGTCGCCAAAAAATTAAGAACTATAACTGACCCTCAGCAATAATTGTCTGGTTCTTATAGAAAAAGTGTATGTACTGTATACTTGACTTCATGAACAATTGCAGAGCTCGGTGCAAAAACAGCCTATTAGTGACGATTTAAGATGACTTTTCAAAATACTGGGAAATTTCTAGGCTTTTTGCCTGCTACACTGTCTCGTAGGCTAATCTTACACAACAAAATAGTTTTCTGGTCACTTTCCCCCCTCTAAGTCCAGAAAGGGAGGGGAAATGTTTATACTCCCAGCAAAGATTATAGGCTTTTCTTGCCATTTTGGAATGAGGTTCTTCCACAGAAAAAAAAGTCATTAAGTAATGTTTGAGAGGAAAGAAAACTGGGATTACAAGAATAATGTGTTGGCTACATAATATGACTCCAATGGCCACTGTAGCATTGCATGAAAGTGGAGAATCTCGAGGTTTTGTGAAGGGTGGTTCAAAATGGTCACTTAGGCTGTTTTTGCACTGAGCTCTTCAAGAGAAATCCATTTTGGGAAAAATTTCTTTTTTCTCTGTTTGATCTCAAATCTCCTCTCCGCTGAAGGGCAATGCCCCAAACGACAACTTTTACCTACTCGCAGAAGGGAAAATGTTGCAAACGTCAAGTGTTTCCTCCCAAGCGGAAGGGAAAATGACCCAAATGGAAACTTTTCCTTACTAAATGACAGCGATGAATGCAGTTCTTTTAAAATAGTCTGAATGAAACTAATTTTCATTTCAGAGGCCTCGGACTCATTGCCCAACACTAGTTAGTGATCAGAATCGAAGTTTCAAGTCATTTCACACCAGAAGAAGGGAATTTTTGAAAACAAAGATTTTGTGGTAACCCGTGCCGGAATCAAAGTAAAAGTGCTCTGAAGACAATCTGAAATCAAATTTGAACATCCCAAAAGTCATTTTCTCGGCTCAGTAGGAGTTTACCATCAAATTTAGGATGATTTGAGATCAAACAGAAAAAAAAAAAAATTCCCAAAATGGATTCCTCTTATTTATGCTGAGAGATCCCCCTGGAAGAGACTCAGTTTTGATTTGCAAAACAGAATAGCAACATTGTGAACTTTTACCCTCAAACAGTACAAAACTGCAAAAAAATGACACCCAGCCCCGAAACTCTTAATCAATTTATCGTTCACTCCCATCATTTTATGTTGAGAGGCCCCCCTGGAAAAGACATCAATTTAGCTGAATAAAATCGATTTACAAAACAGGATAGTGAAATGTGAACTTTATTAGACAATTAATCCTCAGCAGCTGTATTTAAGGAAATCTGGAAATACTTTGTACAAAATGTTGAATTTGAAACAAAAAGGTTATTTTGACATGCATACATGTGTAAAATGAAAATTATTCCAACTGGTGAAAGAGCTCCTTGGATTTCCTTAACCTTCAACCTGTTGACAAAAACAAAATATGTTGAAAAATCAACACTGTTTATTTTGAGCTATTAACATTGCAATTACAGAAAAAACAGTAGGTTTAAATTTCTTAATTCACTCAGTCCCAAACATTAACAGAGTTTTATTTAACCCTCCCAGCCCCAAACACGCCATTCAAGACGTATTGCTGAATTCTCCTAAACTGTCTCTATAGTTCTCTTGTAAACAGGTTGGGAGAATTTTGTTTTACATCCTAGATAAATTGCTGTGTATGATCAATTGCTTTATTCTCATTACCAAAGAACTTTGTATGGATAATGTAAAGAGAATTTACATACTGATAAACTGGCCTGGGCTGAAAGGGCTAATTACTGTAAAACCTGCCTAGTCACCAGAGAAGTATCATTGGCCATGTAAAATTTAGATATAAAGAGTTAAAAGTGCTGTACAAATATCCCAAGTAATTCTGAGTGAAAGCCCTTGAAAGGGAATGGGCTCACATGGAGAAAGGGAAAAAATCTCTGACCCTGATGGCATTCGAACCAATGACCTCAAAATGGATCACCATTTTTTACCAGGCGAGCTACAAGGCCAGATGGGAGCTGGTAGTGGATAATTAAAATGGTAATAAGCGGCAAATGAACGCATTAGTTGGAGGTCAACCAGTAAGGTTTGGCCGCTCAGCACTAATACACAGATATATAGTGTACATTTCAATCACTATTTCCATTTAATGGTGCTGAGTGACCAAACCTTACTGGCTACCCCCTCGCATAAAAGTCAAACAGTACTGTTGTTTTGCCGCCCAGTTAAGGCAATGGCCTGTCTGAACAACAAGATTAGATTTTCTAAGAAGAAAGTTGAGATTCAACAGACATAATTATTGGTCAATATTCTTAGTAATAGTAATAGTAATAACAATAATAATAATAATAATAACAATAACAAGACTTTATTCACTAGCAAATAAAAATACATACTAGATGTTGCATTAGTTAAATAGAAGGCTTAAATTTATACACATGTCTTACAAGATAAAACTATGATAAATATGGTTATAATGATAACTAGGGACATACTAATTTATACATAAAGATTAACCATTCATGACTTGTTCAAAAGATGCGAACTTTTAAAAATTGACTCTAGATTAAATTGACCTTTTCGGACCTTTGGATTGGTTGAAAGGGTAAAATGACAGCTTGAAGGGACACGTTTCACAATCAGAATGATGAAAAACTTTGAAGATTAATTATATTAATTTAAAACTGGCAATACCATAATTAACAGTACACATTGTATATTTAAATTATAATGCAGGGAACTGAGAGTCATACCTCCTTTTCGTCAGTCTGTGGTTCATGAACTTGTAGCTAAAAGAAAGCAAATTAAATGCTGTTATTAGTGGTACTTATGTGCAGTGCTTTGGGTTTAACACTAAAAAAAGTTGTCAACAGCCTACATACAGTACTTAGTAACCCGAAAATTAGACAACCCTTTTGGCCTAAAAAAGCCTCCTTGTGAGAAACTTTTTCTCTGACAATATATTGGCTTTCTATTCTAGTGACATTACTCAAACAAATCATTATAGTGCAGTTTACTGGCAATTTTTTTGAAAAATAAACATAAATAAGTCAAGACAACATACAATCCCACTAACATATAAGGCAGTGTATAGTTAGAGAAATTATTTATTCGAGCTTATAAATAATCATTTTCTTTTTAATTCTGGCAATAAGACAGTCAACTTCCACATTCTTATCCACTGTTTAGAACGACACACTGAAGATATTAATAATTAGTAGTCATCACTAGTTACAATTAGCAAAATGTTTGGTTTATTATGTATTTTTAGTTTAGGATGTAATTTTAGTAAAGTTAAGTTATCTTGTGTTGTCCTCATCATGACATACTGTATCAATTAAGTTTCTATTTTTACTTAAAACTTTATTATACTGGTGAAAGTTGCAAACTAATTATTGTATATATTAAATAAATAAAAAAAAAAAAATAAATAAATAAATAAATAAACAAATAAAATATTTAGTGTGCATATTTTAAAAATTGCTAAGATCATGAGCAAATCATTAGCAGAAGAAAATGGACCTGGATGACCAGAGCACATATCACAAAACAAACTTTAACATGGAATCTCCAGGAAATGGAAATGTGGAAGGCCACGAAACACATGGCGTAGAGAAACTGTAGAGATGGAGATGGCATCAAAAGGATATCTACAGATCATGTCAGCTAGAGAGGATGGCCCAAAACTGCCTCCGTTGGAAATATACAGTATTTGCCTATGCTCTGTCACGGGGTAAAAAGGATACACACATATTCTTCAATTATAATAAAGCTACTTTTAAGATAACTGTTTGGAAGTACGTACCTATTCCAACCAATTTCTTTTAAATACATGTAAGTCACTTTTGGGTTTTATTATACCAGTAAAGATTTATAACAAGACACAATTTTATTTTACATTTAAATCTACATACAAGTACTGTATATCATGTCTCACTAAATTAATGTACATTAAATTATTGTGAGAAATTTCATTAATATTTGATTATCATTAACACGTTTAACTTACAGATTGTGATGAGTTTTCTAATTCGGGTGTTTTAAATCTGACATTGTGGCGTAATGGGCGTGATGTTGCCACAATAACTGAATTAATGCTACCGGTACTGCAAAGATTCTGTGTTTGACAATAAGAGTTATTAGAAGTTACACATTAATAAGCCTGGCTGAAAGGAAAGGCAATAGACAGTTGACGCTTAGAATAAAATATTAAAAGAAATTACACAGTGATTTAACTAGTAATAACTATAATAAATATAATTCTATATAAACATTATTTTGTTGCAGATTAAGCAATTTACTAATTAATCGTTAATAAAAAAAAAGCCATTACACATTATTTACTCAGCTTTGCCTTAAGGACTAGACCAACTACAATCATGATCACTTGCACTTGCAAAGAGCATCAACAACAAACAAAAACAACACACAATACAAAAAACCTTGATTAAGACAGCACAATACAACACTGGTGGTGGAGCCTCAATGGCTTTCGGCAATTACAGTGGACCCATTGTAAATAAAAATTGTAAAAAATATAAACAGGGCAATCAACTTTTCTTTTTCTCCACTCGTCCAATGGGCAAGTAAGATTCAAGTTGTAACTGATGTAAGACAAGTGATTCAGCAAAATTGGTCATCCTCAAACTGAAAGATGATTGCCCTGATATGTAAAACTAGAAGCAATGCACAGTTTTAATACCAGTCAAGAAGATTACATGTTCAGAATATAAGCTAAAGACACAAAAGGGAAGGGAGCTAGGGAGCGGTTAAGGCTGTGAGCAGAGTTGCGTTTCAGACAAATTGATTTCTAGGTGTGTGGATTATCTTCATCATATGCATCAGTTATGACAGCCAGTCAAAAAGACATTTAAAAGAATCAAGTGATAGGTGTGATTTTCCACTGGTTGAAGAACAAATATATCAGAAAATAATTTTTTCACTCACCATCGGAGGGAGCCTTGAGTGAGCTTGTGGGGGGTAATGGTCATGTGGTGTGAAAAAGAAGCAGTTCTTTTGTTGCACCATTATAACCATTCTGTACCCACCCACCCTTGGTGATGTCAGTGATCATACAATTTGAGACAGATCCAAAGATATGTTTTGCAGAAATCTCAATTGATTCCATTTTTATATTTGCACGAGTCGAGATTGAGATTGTGCTACTGGTATGATGGTAATTGTGATAGCAAACAAAGGTCAAATGCATTTTGGTGCTTGACATTTCTCCCAAAGGTGTGTGAAAAGTTTCTGTGTCTCACCACAAGCTGACACTTGTTGCACCTAATCTAGGCTTGCTCAGGACATGAAAATGTTTGCTAAAACATCTTAGGCCTTGTCCACACTAATGCATTTTCAAAATAATATGTTTACGGCATCATCGAAAACACATCAATCGATACACGTCCACACTACCATTTTGATGCGTTTTCGACTGTCCATACTAAAACGTTCAAAAACAATAGAAATACTTGTTGTGAAGTAAGTTGAACATAACGCGCATGCTCCAAGCACACACACCTGCGATATTTCAGTCTTTCCTGCTGGTGCAAGTTCAAACTCATAAACAACTTCTCGCTTCGCCGTTTGAAAACTGGCTAGTTCATCTTCAAAGCCAAATAAAACAAAGGAAAAGCATTCTACGTGATACATATGATGTCAGCATTTTCATTTTGATGCGTTTTTGACCGTCCACACTAATACGATATGCATGCGTTTTCGTTTGGATCCACTTTCCAGAGCGTTTTCAAATCGATGCGTTTTCGATGAAAACGCTCAGCGTATTAGTGTGGACGGGAGGTTCAAACGCATCGAAATGTATGCGTTATCATACGAAAACGCGTTAGTGTGGACAGGGCCTTAGTGTGTATGACTGTATTTAGATAATTGATTTCTGCTTGTAATGAAAAAGTGCAGATTTCACTCTGATGCAGGACGCAGAATGCGCACAAAAGTTTAGTGAGCAAATTTTAATTTAACAGCAAAATTTTACTTAACTTACTTAAAAACAACTAAATCAATTAAAACCCAAATCTTTAAAGAAGACATATCCTTTCACTACCTTTTCAGTAGAATTGAAAAATATTTTTTGTATTTTTTATTGATCTGTCACAACCACGTATTCTCATTACTGGCTCTACTTTCCTGTCCCCATTATTACACACTAGTAGAAAAGTGACTCGCAGTCATGATATTTGTTTATTTATAGCAATCTTTATACGGGGAGCTCTCTCACCAATGTGATTTTCAGAGAGGCCCCGAATACAAAGTTACAAATAACAATTGTAATTCGTAAAATCGTATAAAAGTATAAAAATCTGATAACAAGCTAAAAATGGATAGAAATATACATTCACTACAAGTATTAAAACAGAAGGTAGTTTAAAGGGAAAAACTTTGATTAGCACGAACTAAAAAAAAAATAGATTTGAAATCCTTCAGACTCTTAGCAGATCTTATGATACACACCTTCATTCGCTTCAAGTTTGTATTTGGTTGATCGCCCGGGTCACAACCACCAACAGTCCTCCTCAGGACTATACGAACCCGGACGATCAACCAACTACAGACATTGACTCACCTAGGTTCAGATCTTTCACTGTGTTACACCTTCAAGTCTTCATGTTCTTTCAGCACTTTCTCTGCCTCAATGACACTGTTAGGAATATCATCTAAGGTGACCTACAATTTCAATACTTTTCCTCTTTCTTCGTTTGAATCACAGTCGATCAGTAGTACACCAAACGCAAGGGTGTACAACCTAAATCGCTTACCTCAAATTGAGTTTTAACTAGATCGTCTTAAATAGTGTATTAACGGATCAGTGTAGGTTTCTGGGCAACTACCGACCTACCCCTCCCTTAGGTTAGGGTTAGAAGCAAGGTTGGGGTTAGGTTTAGGTTTAGGTTTAAGGGAGGGGTAGGCGGGTAGTTGCCCAGAAACCTACATTTCTAACGTTTATTGTGTTACCATGTTTTCTTAGTCGTATTCGTAATCGTAACAAGCTGCGACTTTGTTGTTCTTATGTCGTAGTCTGATGAAGATACTTTAATTAATTAATATATTTATTTTAGTCAGGGTAATCCCTTCAGTATTAGTGAAAAAATATTCTGTTATCATTTGGAGCCCTGACTGTCAGCAATAATTAGTTTTACATGATGTTGAAAGGATAAAAATTTCAAAAGTCTTACATGTAGTGTTAACCTACCGAGTCGTTGTCTTAAAGCCTGGTTTATCAGTTTGTCTTAATTCATTGAGTGGCGATGATCAACGATGAGTTTTTCTCGATAATCGGAGATCTTCCCTGATAATCGCAATGAATTCCCCAATTTCAGTACTATTTTTAAATATTTGCTTCTATATTCTGTCCTTCGTTGTAAACACTACTTAAATTTCTTGTCGGCAGGCAAAACTAGTGTGATGGGTCCTGGCTCCCTCACTCACGTTGGCTCTCTCAAGTGTATTCACGTATCAGGGGGAGGCTACGGGTCTATCTCGGATGGAACAAGGCTCCTTATTCACTCTGGTTGTAATGAAAACAGGTAAGGAACCCATACTAGAAATGCTGTGGCTTTAACCAGGCATGCTAAAAGTGTTTTTAAAAATATAATTGACTCTGCTTGATCTAAGAGCGTTTCGGTCACTTCGTCACCTTCCTCGTGCAGTTAGATTAAATCAAAACGACTTTGGCAAGAGTAAAAAACTGAAAAAAAAAAGATTTTAAAAGTTCATAAAAGATTGTGATAGACATGTGGCAAGCTAATGTGTTGCTGTCATTGGTTGAGTACCACGCTTCCAAAAATAGTTTCTTGTTCCATTTGGAGCAAAGGTCTAACATTGGCACATCAGTTCTGCAAGTCTATGTCGTGTCCCGTTTGTTGTGATCCAAGAGAAAATTCCTCTCGATGGCGGTGACGGCTTTTTAGTGTTCCCTTGTTCTTGTTTTCAAAAGACTCTTTGGCGGCTTTGCGCATGCTTGATTGGTTTATTGACACGAAAACTAAGTTTCAACGCCAAAAATCTCTAAACAAACACTAGTATCAATCTTAGTCCTTCAAGAAGCAGATGGTATGAATGGTCTGTTTTGGGGGTGATTAACGTAGATGGTAGTTATTAGTTCTGTCATGTTCATGTTCTAGTCCGGAACACAAATTAAGATAATTTGGTTTAAAATGTATCGAACCTTGACAGGAATGGTTGATCAAAGATCTTTTTGGTAGATTAAGTACATGTTGTATTTTAAAGTTATTTGGATAAATAACATAAGAACTTAACTTCTAAAACAGAGAAAATCCATTGATTCGGCCGTGAAAGAGCCTTTTTTAAGCACATGATATTATAATAATAATAATAATAATAATAATAATAATAATAATAATAATAATAATAATAATAATAATAATAATAATAA
>JAOEHT020206081.1:0-11156 GCA_025448195.2 Parazoanthus atlanticus | reverse complement strand
TAGTAGTAGTAGTAGTAGTAGTAGTAGTAGTAATAGTAGTAGTAGTAGTAGTAGTAGTAGTAGTAGTAATAGTAGTACAAATGTTAAAAGTTGAACAATTTCCCAAACATTTGCTGTAACTTTAGCCGCGACTGTGCCCCGACCAAGATGGCGACGGAAACCGTGTATGAGTCTACTACATAATATAATAGCCACGCACAAGGATGCACTAAGCTGGTCCTACTTTCGTAGGTAGTGTTTAAAACTGAACACGAAAAGCTCAGTTTTTTGGTTAACGTTCGTTGCCGAAGAGCTAAGGCTTCTGTTTTTTTGTACACCATCACACATAAACAATAACAAACAGGGTTAGACCATTTGCAACCACAAACATTTTCAAAGTTGTGCTAACAGTACCTCGTTTAGAAGAGTCCACACAAGTTTCAGTTGCAGGGCAGGACGCTCGTCTCTCTCTCAGCCTCTGTGGCACTCCCAAGTGCTCGCTCTGAGAGGAATCTAACAAATGGCTGTCGTCCTTGGGCTTGGTAGCAGCTGCCGAGCACTTCGTTGCGCTTTTTGTTGGGATCTCTGGCGCTACATGCCCACTAACCTTTCTCGGTGTCTTCTCCTTTCTGCCTTTGCTGTTATCTAAATCAGCTTTCTTCCCTTGTCCTTGTGTAACAGATGTGTCATGTGTCTTGGTATAACCTTCTAGCTCTCTTCTACGGGCTAGCACAGACACTTGGTGTTCATTTTTTATTTTACTTGGTATGGCAGGTCCTTGATGAAGCATTTGTTCTTGTCTCTCAATGGCTTGCTCCGAAACGCGGTATGAACACGCTCGAGAAAGATCTAGAATCTTTGTTTGTTCGTCATGGACAAAAATTTTCACTACGATTTCGTCAGAACTCCACGCAGTTTCCTTGGAATTCCTTGAAGGAGGTAAAGGGGGACTCGCTGAAGATGTGTTCTCTTTACCAGCTGCTAAGCTGTCAATTCGTTGTGGGACTGGTGGTGGAGTGATTGATCTCTTCCGCAGAACGCTTGAACTGACTGCAGCGTTTGAAGTACTTGGCATCACTGGACTTGAAGTATCCTGCTGTCGGCTTCGGGAGGAAGACCTTTTGGCGTTTTTCTGCAGAACATCAAGATTCTTGTTGAGCAGCTTCTTATTTTGGTCATGATCTTTCTCACCTTGGCGCTGAAAAGCCATCGGTTCTGCGCGAACGATATTTGCATAATCGTTTTCCAACTGTTTTCCATTTGTTCGCGGTGGCCCAACTGAAGGAAAAAAAACAACATGAAAGGCCAGATTTTAATTTAGTTCCACCACAGGCAATCTAGGGAAGATTAATAGCTAAACATTTCAAATGTTTTTTGTTAAAGAAAACATCAGACAAGCGACCACAAAGCCGTTTGAATTGAGTGCTCAATTTATTTCCTGTCTCTCTCTTAGTTTAGGGTTTAGCACTACAAATGACACCGACCACCCGTACCGGAAACAAATAGCAGAACGAGCTGAAAGAAAGATTTTTCCTGGAGTATGAACAGAAAAAAAATCCAAAAGAGTAAACGAAATTTGGATTTCAAACGTTATAAATCTAATATTTTATGTAAAAAATGTTGTCACAACTACTACCTTTTGCTCCAGCTACGGCTGTTTGCCTCGTGTGCTGATCGAAGCCTGACATAATGGCGGGCGTTGGAATGTCGGCAACATGATAATGAAGATCCGCTTTTCCATCTGCAACTTTGGCTGCTGTTCTCACTCTAGTCATCTCTTCATAGTGCTGATAATCTGAACTTTCGCTCAGTTTATGCAATTCTTTGGCATAGCCAATGACAGTGTGGGAGCGCATCATAGCAGGTGGCACGTGCTTGGTACCACTTCCTGGTAATAATGGGAACTTAATTTCCTCGTACATGTTTTCTGTTGATTCTGTGTATTCACCGCTTGACATATCTTGCCTGATAAGTATCGGTATCGGTGTAGAGGCAAAGTTTTTGCAGAGTCCTAACACAGTAGCTGTTGGCGCACTATAGCTTCTTGCTAAACGTAGTGGTTCCTTTTTGCCCTTATCATCAGTACCAACGCTTGCGCAAACCGGTTTTGTGAACGCCTGGGACGTTGGACTGGAGCGTTCAACTCTGGTATGTTTTTCTATTTTAGTTTTGGGTTTGTGGTGTGAGTAAGTGTTTGGTGACGCGGGATTTCTTGAGTTTATTCCGCCCTGTGTTTGAGAAGGATCATCATTCGTATGCTTCAAGTGATCATATGTAGAATCAACCACATTGTGTATTCTTCTCAAGACATATCCTTCGGACAGATTTTCATATATTTCACTTTCCATTTGTTGAAAAAACTCCTCGCGCTTCCTTGTTTCCAAAGGTTCTTCATCCGTCTCGATATTTTTCACCGGAGTGATAGAGATGTCGAGTTCTTTAGGAATTGTCAACACATTTACGTCATCACCTTCTTGAGCAGTTCCCATGGCAAATGATTTATCAATAACATCTTTAAGTTTAAGAATGCCGAAGTAAGAACGTTTTGTGGCTTTCTTCAGAAGACCTATATTTTCTTCAGTATCTACAGCTGTCGCCAACGCAGGAAAATCCTGAAATCTTTTCATAAAATCAGCAAGTAAATACTCTTTGTCATCCTCGAGTGGTTGAAATGATATTTTGCAACTTAAGGGTAACCTAATTCGATGACTTGTTTTTGTAGAGGCTCCTTTGTTTAATTTTTTACACTCTACATAATCTTCCTTGTCGCCACGTACCCTCCCTTTTAGTTTCAGTTTCTCACCTTGAGAGACTCGATGCTCGAAACTTGGATCAGTGTGTGCTACTCTTACAAACTTCACTTTTGGTGATATATCAAGTAGCTTCCTCAAACCTCGAACTTGATTCGGGAACCTATTATCAATCTTTTCAAATTTTACAGGTAAGTTCAGTGGAATGTCAAACTCGTCTCCGGAAATACCTTCTGCTCTCACTTCTTGGAAACATCTTACGCTGTGTAGTGTTATGATTTCTCCAGCCCCTAAGGTTTCTTCCTCGTTTCCGCTCATTCCATGATAGCCTTCAACAACTCTGACCACTTGAGGAAGGTCGAACTTGTCAAGAAAGCTGCTCAAGCCATACGCATCCTCACTCAATCTTGTTGATCCTATAAATGTTTCTGAGTCCTCTTTCATCTGTAACATAATTGTTTTACGTTAGACTTAATGTATGATAACCTGTTATCAATAATAACAACACCAAAATGCAGCAATGCTAATATTGTTAAAATATAGAAACAGAATAAAAAAGATTTGAGGTCGTTATATACTGATACAAAAGATACACGTGCGTCGCGTTGCCCTGTTTCTAATCCCTCTCTCGCGTCTCATAAAATGGTATGTTATATCACAAATTGTTATTCTGTTTAAAACATATTTTCACTGTGTTTTTTGGCCTTTGTTTAGTTTTGTATGTGATAATAACACTGTAATAGATAAATTTTTACCTACCGAGACAGATACTTCGGACATCTTTGTATCTGTCCAGCACAAAAAGCCGGCTGCGTGTTATGAAAAACAGACTCGAGAGAGTTTGATTTTATTGCTCCCACAATTTACTTCCTTGTATTCTTAAGCATATTTGTCTGTTTAAAAAATCAGTTTCGATGCGTAAAACGAGAGTGGACGGGTTTGTTCCAGCATGACACATAGTTCGCGACTAGCACCTTTATTTACTTAACTCTTAACTTATCAAGAACTACATTTATTTTATGTGCCAGCTAGCAATTGTTTTATTCTTGAATTCTTAAATCATAAAGAATTTTGAACCAAATTCTATGTTGTTCTTAGTGTCATTTATGCTAGTTCCATAACGTTTTTTTCTAAATTACCACATTCTTAGCAAATGCATGTGAAATGTTTTCGAAAGTACATGGTTCACTTCTTAGGTTTTGCATGAAAACATTATTGATGTCGTATACCAATAATGTTGTCAGTTCCGTTTTCATATCTCGGGAAAATCCCAGTTGTTTTACTCGAACTCCCAAGTGGCAAGTCATGGTTGCATGTACTACAGTATTTTGTAACGGCATGTTTTGTAGTAAACTTATATATTTTGTAAAAAGCTTGCGCGTTGTGAAAGGGCCCTTCCGCTTTGATGCAAATTGTAAAAAAAGTTTTAGCAGCATTTTGTAATAACTTGTATCAAAAACTTTAAGTGCAAATTAAAATACTACCGTAATGCTATCTGGGTCGGCTCGTCGAGAACTCATCATCTCAATCAATAGCTCATTGATTTTCCAGGATTTGCCTAGAGGTTTATCAGCAGCTAAGTATAGGTTCTCAAGACCCGGGTTATCCCAAAACCTCGTCTGATCCTGCTACCTAGGGTAGATTTCAATCCTCTTTCCTTCTCGAACACAACCCCCGTTTCTCTTTGGTTCGGGTCAAGATTTTATCGCGAGCTGTCTCGAACTCGATTAGCGCGACACCCCGTCATGTCAACCAGGAAACCTGGCTTAATGTAACTGTAGGCGACTTTAGATTATTAAAGTGACTCGAGGCAAATTAGCGCGGGGAATTTAGTTGACCCGGAGTAAGGCCTTTGAAGTGCAAATATTGCGAGTTGTCTCCGACACGTCAAACCGCTACTGGAAACTTCTTGGGTGGTGACAAAACACCCGCAATTCCGGGTTTCCCGTGAAATCAGTAAATTGTCTTTGAATTGATTATTGAGTCATATATTAAGAAGCTAGTACGGCTACGGCTACGGCTCCGACAACGTCTACTGAAAACCAGCTTTCTGTTTTTCTCTTTTCTTTCGTTTGCCACCTATTCTTTCATATTGATTTTTTATGAAAGATTGCGCATCGACCGAACTGCAGACCCTGGTTGTAAAACAGAACTGATGACGGAACAATTTGTGTATTCACGTTTACGTTCTCCAGAAACCCCAAATCTGTGGTTTTCGCGTCGCAACTTCGGACTCGACGGTGGCCAGCTGGTCAGTTTGGTGCATGTTGACGTGCAGTGAATTGTCTTCGTTAATTAAACCTTTTGTTTTGCGTCTTCCTCGTAACCGTAGCCGTACTAGCCTCTTAAAGTCCCTATTATTGTCAGAACGTCTTCCTTAGAATCTCTTATCTATTCTTAAGTGCAACATTTTATTATCTCAATTGCTGCAGGGGACAGATTGTTTGCAGTCTTGGTGATGAGTTGAAAGGAGAGCTTCCCTTCTGTCTGCCGATATTCCTCGAGAGATTAAAGAATGAAATCACGCGCTTGACGACCGTGAAGGCTTACAGTTTAGTTGCAAGTTCAACACTCATTATTGACTTGAGACCTATACTGGTATGTAATAGAAGCGCACCTCGACTACAGAAACACTATGCTTACTTTAAGGGGATTAAATCAGGGCTCGAAATATCGTCTGGTCAATGGTCACTGTTAGACAGTCAGAACATTATTCAACTCGTGTACGAAGCTGTTGATTGCTCATATTCATTTCAATACCTTTTGTGTTTTGCGCACGGTTAAGGTCAACGAACCAATAAGGCTCTACTCTCAGAACGAAAGACCCCATTAGATCTTTGAACAATAGCATTAACAATAGCTGACACGTTCTAACAATACGTCATTGTATGTTTGTCTACGGATGGTTAGGTTTAGTCCAAAGGTTAGGGTTATTTGTATTGTATTTTTATCCAATAGCATCTCTCGTTCTCAGAGTAGAAGGTGAGTCCAACGAATAATCTTGAGAGATAGAGAACAAAAACAATTAACAAAGAAACTGGCCGAGTTTTATAACCAATTTCATAACTATGGCCAGAATGAGGCAGCAACCAAACAATTTTTTTATGTTTTCTAAAAACAAATTATGGAATATGGCTGTGCTCCGAGGTCAGACATGAACCGTATAGCGGCTGTCAGAGGCGCCTGTTTATGCTTTCGGTTCGACCTTGTGAGCTGGGTCTTCGTAACTCAGCATTACCAAGCAGCAATGTTGACGATTAGATACACATACTCTACTATACTAATTGTATTTTTTATAAGTGTGCTGTGTATGTGTTTATATACAACTCGTGGATTGTACATGTAGTACCTTTGGCACAGTAGTTATAATTGTCACCTGTAATCTGGCAGACTGGCACTCTTAGCTTTTTAGTTATTTCAGGGAACCAGTACCCTTTATATTGTTGAATTCTTTCTCTTTTACAAGTATAATTTACATATTTAACATACACGGGTACAATAAAGTGTCGTTGTTGTTGGCCAAAGTAAACCAATCTACCTCAAATTGTCAAACAAACAAAGCTAAGTCTATCATTGTAACGATTTATTGTGTTTCTTGTCGTTTACTAGCGCGTGTTGCTCTAATTCTTGTTTTTCTTTCATCTTGAATGATAATGTATTTTGTTTTTGAAGTCATTTGTTCCGAATTAAAGCAATTTGTCGCCGTAATATTGTCAATACAGTATTAAAATGTTGAGCCTTGACTGCATAGCACAGGTCTTGAAGTAGTAAATAAGATTGGTAACGTTCAAAATAATACTGGAGTTACCATCTCACAGTGTTTGGCAATAAGATGTATCAATGGTACCCACTCTCTTAATGTTTTTTTTTTATTCTCTAGGGAGACTCCATGCCTATCCTTGCTTCATTCCTCAGGAAGAACCAACGAGCTCTCAAGCTATCGACACTAACAGCACTCAACACGCTAGTAATTAACTATGGTCAGTAGATCTGATGAGTATCTTATACAAGTGAATTGTATTGATTCTGCAGTAGAGACTAGCACAAACCGTTAGGATTGTTGGGGTACATTATGATTGAGAGAACCTATTCCCCACATTAGGTTTTAAGATTTAGGCTTTCTGAGATGCATTTGTGAGTAACTTGAACTCAGTTTTCATTGTTTTGATGATATTAAAGACATTTTAGAACAATGTATAAATGTTTTTGGATTATTGTAATACTGAGCGACAAAGTACCTGAAAACAAAACAGTCCGCATTTTTTTAGGAGTCCAAAGTTCTAAACATTCAGAGTTTGTTGACTGCCCAATCGTTTGTTATTGGTATGAGTTAATATTTACGCCTCCCGGTCAGGAACCAATTACCATGTAACCCATGATCTTCTAAAAAAGATCTTGCCAAAACGCAAAACTTTTGAATCAGCTGGTGAAAACCTCAATAATGACCTTTCATGATGTTGCATATGCCCACATCAGCCCGACCTCCCCACTTCCTTTGGCTGCATTATGGTAACCCCAGTTACTTGTTCTCAAAAGGTGCGGCCCTCACTCCTGAGAACATTGGCGGAGTACTGGCCGAGACCCCACCCCTTATCAATGAAAGTGATTTACACATTTCACAGGTTAGTGAATTCTTAGTGTAAGCTCATGTTGTTCTGCAGAGCACTGCATTTACAGTTTGTGCAAAACGTCTAATACAAAAATACTGAAGGTAAAAAGAAGACTACCTTCACCACTCGTCATTTTTCGGATTCTAAGCTATAAAACAGACGGCTTAGGCAATCTCAAAATTCTTTTGCCATTCAAATTGAAGTAAATTAGAGAAATTGCAAGATGTTCGTTAGTCAACTTGTAATGAAGAATGAGTATTGGTCATGTAGGTTTTATCAACTCATACATAACTGATTTTTGTTTTTCTCTGATAGTTATCCATACACCTTAAAAGTTTACTTTGTTTGCTCCACAGCTCGCCCTGCAGCTATTAACGTCAGTAGCCAAATCACACAGAGAGAGCATATCACAGGTTAGCAGTGGTCAACAGTCATTTAGATTCTTGTCTATCATTCCTTGTCTTGTCTCCTCTCATCTCGTCTTGTTTCATCAAGTCTTGCATCCTCTCACTTCTATACTATAATTATTATTTTGATATGAAAAATTGTACTTTCGCTAGAAAGTGCCCAAGTGAACTGAATGTCTTTGGTATTACCATCAACTAGTTGATAAAACGTTTATAGCTGGTTGAGGAGACAGATTTTTATTTTATTTTATTTTATTAATTTTGCCTGATAAATGGGTACACGGCTTGAAAAATGCCAAAGTAAATACAAGGTAAATGAATACATAATAGTACACGAAAAATACAGGAAAATTAATAACAGGCAGGGCAGCCACAACAGCGTCAGCCAATTACTGTGGTCCCGATATGTGGCCAACTAACTTAGAAGCATAAACTCAGAAGATGCAAAGTTAAGATTTTTACTACCTATTTATATATCTAACTGAAGACTGTATTTTCTTGAATATGCGAGAACATGAATTCACATTCTCCATATGTTCTGTTTGCAGGCCAGTGTTACAGTCCTACCAGCCGTCATGGTTCTTGTGCGGTCTCCTCTCTTACAAGGTAATCTGGAGTCGTTCCTCTTCGTGTACGGGAATTCATTATAACTTTTTGTGGACCAGTGGTACAGTTGGATAGTTCTAAAGAAACAAATAACTCCACAAGTTAGTGTTAGTGTTTTCCTGTGCCAGTTAATTAAATCAATACTAATAGAATGGTAAATAATTTAGTCAATTAGGTCATCACATCTCATAATAAAACCGCCGTCTTGGATTTATTATTGGCTGTCATCGATTTTTTGATAACATCAGAAAAGGTCTTAATTGACGCGCAATTAGTGGAAAGTGTTGAATGAACTTTAATTAGTAGAATTAACTCCTTTTTGACAGTGAAGTTAATCTTGAAATTAACATTACGAGAAAAATCTAGAAACTAGTTGCCATGGAAACACATTAATTAATAATCACATGTTGAACACATAAAAGGTTTCTATAAATTCTAGGAAAAGTTTGAATTTGGCGCTGGCACTTTGTTTGAATAGTGTTAAGGAGATTATGAAGAGAATTACCACCGGATCAATAGGTAAATAGAAAAAGAAGAAAAGGGTTGTGCCTCAAAGGTAAAATATCCCAGTCGGAGGTGCCGCAAGACCCCCAGCAGAGCAATGACAATACTTCCTTTGTTATGGTTCGTTGCTTTTCTAGTTATCATACGCTATGTTCTCTTTACAGGGGGAGCTCTCAACGCCATGCTGACACTCTTGACCGAGTTGGTGAACTCTGGTATTAGAGGTTTGGGTTTCAAGGATCTCTTCCAGGTTTGTGGAGTTTTGGTATATATACATGTATGTAGTTTTTCATGACGAATTATCCAGGACCCCATTTTTTTTGAAGAGAGGTTAAATTTACGGTATCCCTGGGAGAGCACTAACCCAGCGATAAATCTGCTATCCCAAGGATGATTAACGCAAGGATAAACTTCTGTTGTTCAAACAAGAGATAACAAAAGTTGCCCCTGGGATAGTTACCCTAGGATGAATGCAAAATATCCCATAATTCATCAGCACGGGTGACAATCTTGGCAAAAGGGCGGCAAAAAGTGGCGAGCTGGATTGCATCTACCAAAAATTTCTTTGTTTTTAGCAGAAGTGTTTATGTTTATTTCGTCAAAAATAAACCCAGTTGTTTGCGTCTGTTTGATAAAACAACTGCACGTGGAAGACAAGAATGAACGCGCTATCAACAATTTAGTCAATTGAAACAACGGTGCAACGAGTTGTGCGAGACTCGTGTTTCAACTTTGCATAAAAAACCTTTCTTGTAGATTATTCGTCCGACGACGGGGAAGTAATTTATTGGAAACGAAGCTCGTGTGAACTAATACTTATCGACTTGTTTCGTCGATTTATGGACGTTTCGCACGATTTATGATGCACAAAACTGTTTATTATATTCAAGAAGAGAGTAAATTCATATACGTATAAAATTACTGCACGGAAGCGACTTTGAAGTCGTTGGTCACGTACTGAAATCATGGTTATTTTAAAGTTGATAGGTTTTTTTCGACCAGGGGGACATTGGATGTTACTTGTTGCTACTTTGTTGTTTTGTTTTTCTTTCGATACACTACGCTTCGCCTGGTCGTTCGTGGCGATGTGAGAGATCTTAGAAACTGTAAAGTGCATGTTCATAAATTTCACATTTGTGTGAAAATATCTGAGTGCTGCAATGTTTGCGTTCGCTGTCTCACTAATGTCGATTTCAAAAGCAAAAGTTGGACGAGTTTGTCTTTGCTGTGTAAAGAGAATTACCTGAGTTTTTCTTTAAATGCTAAACGTCTGAAAGAGTTGGAGAGAATTACAACTGCACGGGCAATAACTTAAAAGTGAATTATTGAAGGTGCTGAGCATTCGTCGGTTCATGTTACCGCCTGGCGCAACAAAGTATTGAAACATTGCACGCACAAATACTCGTTTGTATGTGCGAGTGTTTACACCCAAGTCTGTTGATACTTATGAATATTTGATGTTACTCGCGGGTGATACTGTACTGAATCGAATACTGCAAACGTCCACTTAAATTTTTATTTTTTATTGTAATTTTTCTGATTGAATTTTACAACAAAATAAACAAGAATTTGTTCGGTGAGTTGTCATAAAATGTTATCGCGTGTTATCATAAAGCCTTTTCTTTTCACGTATAGGTGTGTTTCGTAAATATATTTAATAATAATAATAGAAGACTTGTATGGCGCCATTTCCCTACGGTTCAATGTTAGATACATCGTTCATTTTAAAACACACCGGTTTTTTTGAAAAAGCGGAAATGTTTTAACAGCCCTGATACATGTGTTGAATAATGGTGCATAGTCTTCTGTGAAGATGTTTTTTTACTTTCTTTTGCTGAATGCCAGCTTAGTCAATTTGGACATCTCCATGTATCAATTTAGTTGAAAGTCGCTGATTGGCCCGTATTTTTAAGAGAGCCCTAGGACGTCGCCCAATGCTCATTTTATCGTGAAATGTGTACTTAAATATCAAGATATCTGATAAATTTAATTGACACAAGATGTTGGCTACATTTTGACTGTTGGTTTTTGTAAGTAACATTTTAGAAAAATCCTTATTTCTCAGTTTCCAAATGCATTTCTTTGTCTGTAGATGCTGGTCACTCCCATTTACGCACCAACACAGGCGACCCAGCCATCCAATGCTGTGTTTGCAGTTCATAAACAGGTATGGGAGAATCAACCTTCTGTCTTTCAGTTTTGGTGTCTAACATTGTGATAGTTCATAACATAACATAACATAACATAACATAACATAACATAACATAACATAACATAACATAACATAACATAACATAACA
>JAOEHT020205996.1:0-11156 GCA_025448195.2 Parazoanthus atlanticus | reverse complement strand
AACCACCCCGGGGGGGGGGTGGAGAGCCATGTCAGTAGGCCTCCTAGGACACATATACTTGGTTTGCACTCTTAAACGGGAAATTTATCATTTCTGAACAATCTCCCTGCCCTTCAATTTTTCTCGTTAGTTGACATTGCGCCCACGTCGTACACTTTTGTAAAAGCGACATTTATATCACTGTCATTGCTCCTATTGTTGTAAGGATATGCCGCATATCAGAGTTTTTAAAAATTCGATGCTCCATAAGCTGGCTTACTTATTGCAATGAATACAGCCGCGAAGTAGACTGCCATTTATTTCCTGTCACGCATGAATGGCTAGAGATGATTAGCCCTGGATATTACGAGCCTGAGTAGCCAATCAGAGTGTGCGGAAAGAAATATTCACTGGTTTGGTTTATATTACTAATAAAGTTTTAAGATATTTATAGAGAGCAAATGACATACATACATGATCAAATACGCGTTACAGGTTATAAAAAGTATGACTATAAACTAGCTATTTAGTCTATTTGCAATCGACATATTCCCACTCTAACACTTCAAAAAAGTAATAGTTACTTCAAGTTCTATTTTGAAAGCAATATAATTCGACATATCCAACTATCCTTTAAATTGTAGAAGCCGATTTTTGGATTGAATAAGGTGAAATTTCAAATATAGATCACACTCTCGAGTCAGCATAAAATGAAGACTCGGTGTTTCTCGGTAACTCAGGCTTTAATCAGCTAAAATCTCAAGCTACAAACATGGCCGCCATAAGTGTTCAGAGTATTTTGAGTGTCACCACTGACTACACTGTAGGTTTATGGGCCACAGGTAACCCAAATCAAGAACAATATAACAAACATAACAATGCAAGTTCTCGGTGGGGACTAAATAACATTACAAACAGTTCGGCTTATCGAACTTAAACGCTATCGTAAATCAGTAAAACAAATCCATAGAAAACAAGGTCTTGTTCGTGTTATCAGAACCTTTGACTTATGGAGGGTTCAAGTTTGGGTTTCAGATAGTTAAAGCCAATCTTAATTCATTATGAAAATTTATGTATAAGTGTAATTTAGTGATTAACAATATACATGAAAAATTTGTCGATGCTGATTGGCTAAGAGCAGTGCAATTTTGAGGAAATTTAGTGCAGAAAAAGGAAATTTAGTGCAGAAAAAAGGAAATTTAGGACAGATTTCCTATGACAAAACATTATGATTGGCATTAAAAATTAAATTAAGAGGAGTTTTTTACAGGATTGAGCAATTTCGAGCAAAAATGCTAAAAACTTAGCGACGAGACACTGGCTTGTCGTGCGTACATTGTCCAAGTGGCGGGAAAATGTTTGAACGCTCGCGCATGTCAACTGTTTTCTTTCTTTGCCGTTTTTGATAGAGAGAGGAGCGAAAATTTTGTTTACGTGTGGAGGTGAGTCAAGTTTACGTACTGTTTGAACAAAACATTATCGAGTTCTAAGTAGAATTCGTCTGCTGTATCTTTTGGTTGGACTTTTAAATTTCATATGCTGCATGTTTATCATTTCGAGGTTTGTTGAATAAATTAACTTGTCACATGTTTCGCAGACGTCAGTTCCTGTCGAAATTTTTTCATGTATATTATTAAAAGGAAATCATATGGTTTTTCTCGTGAAATTGGAATAAATTTGAACTCGTGGGTTTTCAAAGAGTTCAAAATTGCACGAGCCTTTGCACTCGAAACCATATGATTTCCTATACAAATCTAAAACTTATTTTGAAGCGCGTTGTTTTTGCAAGCTAGCACATCCATAATAACAACCCGACCTCGAGCACGTTGTGGTCATCTCAAAAGTTTCCGGCTTCACCGGCCCTCGCAACGCTTATCAGCTTTTATTTCGCCAGAGCGTTCTCCGTTTGTGCGCCTAAACTGTAGGACATACTTCTGTTTAGGAGGATAGGCGTTTCTGTAAATAGTTTTAAACGTAGTTTTAAGACGCATCATTTTATAAAGCTTTGCATTAACATTAACATTAACATTAATATTTTAAATATTACATTAACATTAAAATTAAGATTCCTTGTTAACAAATATATATACTTTCATTATCAGTAACACTTTTTTGTGAAATGCGCTTTGGCAGTCTTGGAAAACACGCTACGTAAGAAAAGTATTATTATTATTATTATTATCATTTTTACAATATTGTTATTATTATTGTTATTATGTTAGTAGTAGTAGTAGTAGTAGTAGTAGTAGCAGTACTATTATCATCATCATTATCGTCGTCATCGTCATCAACAACGTATATCATGATTGTTTTCATGATCGAGACATCATTATCATTATTATGTTATTATTGTTATATTATTATTATTGTTATTATTCCATGCCATGATGCCTCGATAAAATTGTTACCTTTCTGGGTACTTGTCAACAAGAGCCGACTGCAGTATAGAGGAATCGTCATTAAGACACATGATGGTGTCAATCGGTTTATCCTGGACGATCTTTTCCATCCTATCAAAACATTTCCTGAAGCTCACAGTACCTTCTTCACAACACTCGTCATCTTCATCTAAACACAAAAGGCTTATGTTCATCGTCGAACGGTTCACTGATTCTTCAACGCAACGTTTATGAAATGAGTAACCGAGCAGGAGCGCGTTACATCTACCCGTTGTTGTACCCATGATTCACCTCGCGTATCCACTGCTTTTACTCCTGAAATGATACATGAACATGACAAACTAACCAGTAAAAAAAAACAAGGAAAGGAGTGGTTCATAGTTTGCATTAACTAATCTAATCTAAAAACAATACATTCCGAACATAAAAGGCAACATCAAATTAGTAGGTAAACCAAGCATGGCAGAGCTTGGCTGAATAATAAGCATGTGGTGAAATTCACTGTTAGAATTTATATGAAAGGAGCCACTAGGAGAAAAGGAGAAAATACTGCAAAGCAAAACGCGAAATTTTAATCGACATCTATATGACGTTACGCAATTTATGCCTGCTGCTAAGCAAGATTTGTATACTGCCACGTGTTAAATTTCGAGTTTTTACACAAGCTATCAAGCTAAGAACTGGTACTTTTTCCAATTTTCAGATGTTCTTTCCGACAGTGTTGATGGTTTTTCGATTCCACTTTAGCATTTGAATTTAGGTGTAATGGTTGGGCTGATCAACTGACTCATATGTTCGCACTAAGGCGCGTTATTGCAGAATATGCAGAATATATACACTCGTATATATTATAACTGTATATTCTGTTTAAATATACACTCATGTCTGGTGTATAGCTACTTGAACATTCTCAAATACACAGAATATACACTTGTATCTTTCAACAGTATATTTTGTATTAAGTGCATATTCAGAGATTTGTGACAGAACTACAGGTGTCTATTCTGTATACATGTTTATAATTCAACAATAATTTTCATATTGAAAAAGCGCAATGCTATTGGTCAGAATTGATTACGTGATGCACGTTGACAGGGCCACTATTTTTTGATACAGCAGGGCCAATATCTGTAACCGCTGGCAAGCAATTAAAATTGTTTTGTTTTCGTTTTTGTTGCAAAAAAATGGCCGAAAAATTCAGCTTCCAGGTTTGGAAGAACAACAACAAAAAGACGGAGCTAGTAAAAAGTTAATACCGCAAAATACAAAGAGTTCAACAAAATTTGCCTTTTTGGTTCAGGAGAAAATTATTATTGAATCATAAAAAACTATACCCCCTCTGCGCTATTTCTGTATCAGCCATACAGACCCTCGTCTGAAAAGTGTCCTCAACGTTTCTCATTCGTCCTCGACTCTGCCTCGGGGAACTGTTCACTTTTCGGACACTTTTCCAGCTTTGTTATAGAATTCCGTGTAATATACACTTTATACAAAATAGATTTCTCCATGTATATAAACCTGAAAATGAGCTGTTCAGTATTACAAATAACACTTTACCTTGTATTAGTATTTTAAACACTATATACACTTCAGACAAAATCGTGCTCCCTGTATAATGTGTCTAATTAAACACAATATACATAATAGACACTTGTTCTTTCAGTGGAGTCTCTGAATGCAAACTTAAGACATTTTATATACTTTAGTCATATACACCCTGTATATTGTGACTAATTAGACACGATATACCGATCAGCATTAACACTTGTTGTTCTTTTAAGAGTCTCCGAATGTACCCTTTTGACACTATACACTTTAGGCATATACACCCTGTATGTTAGGTGTCTTATTTGGCACAGTATACACAATTACAGAATAGACTGTAGTTTTCGTTCTCTTAAGAGTCCCTGAACTATACACTTTATGCACTTTATATATACATCACGGGCTGTAGGATAATTGTGGTTTGTAGCCAGCAAAATTATATTGTTTAAATAAAAAAGTTTCTCAAACCTCTGCTGTGTCTTGTCGTTTCTCTTTTTATCCTTTCTTTTGAGAGTGTTTGCTGATTTTACGTCACTATCAAATTGACCGTTTGGCCGTGTGATGAACTGAGAATTAGAACTGAGTACTAGTCAAGTCGTTGAGTTCAATATGTTGGCTTTACTGCAAACCCTCTCAAAAAAAAGGATAAACAGAGAAACGACAAGACACAGCAGAGGTTTGAGAAACTGTTTAATTTAAACAATATAATTTTCGCTGGCTACAAACCACAATTATCCTATACAGCCCGTGGACACATATGTATAAAGTACGTGTATATTATGTGTACTTTGTGCTTGCATATTACACAATTTATACTGATTGGGTATATACACCGTACATATGCACAGTATTTACAGTATATACTGTATAGATCTTGCTCGAAATAATATTTAACTTAAAAATAAGATGTTAAACTTTGAATTGTTTTAAATACTACTTAGTTTATATACAAGTGTAGGAAGGAGCAAACAATACAGTATTTATTAGAAAAGTATAACGCGAGATAAATCGGAAAAACTGATAGATGTTTCCAACTACGCCTCGATGAACATTTACCAACACTTAATTCACAATGTGGTGATTGTTTAAAAACATTCATTAGCTATAGGTCTTACATCACTTAACGGATCACCTATTGAAAAAGTTGATAGTGCGAAAGTATTGGGAATTTATTTTCAAAAAGACCGCAAATGGAACTGTCATATCTACATTACCATCAAGAAATCATCAAAACGCTTATATTTTTTAACTCAACTTAAACGTGCAGGTGTTGAATCGAAGAACCTAGTCCAATTTTACGTTATATGTGTTCAGTCCGTTTTATTACACGCTTGCCAAGTTTATCACTACAATATTCCACTGTATCTTGTGACAGCCTCGAAAGAATTCAGAAAAGAGCTATGATGATTATTCATGGCTATGATAAAAGTTATATAGAATGTCTGAACACAGCAGGTCTTGTCCCTCTACATGAACGCAGGATCAAGCTATGCCAAAACTTGTTCAACAGTCTACTTTCAAACACAAGCAGTCCCCCATATGGCTTAATCCTACACTCCGTCAACAACCCTATTCTTAACTTAACACAGAAAAGGCCCTTTACAGTACCATTGTGCAAAACAAACACATTTCTCAACTCATTCTTTAATGCCAGTGCTCGCAAATACAACAAAGATTTCCTTCCCTAACTTCCGGTATTTAGCAGTCCTTAATTCTCACAGAATATTTTAACAAGAAATATTTAATATTGCAAATAATAAATAATTGGTTTTCTATAGTTTTACATTATTGTAATAAATGTAATAACATATTGTAAATATATAGCTTCGACATTTTGTATATATTGTAGCCTCCCTTGTTTTCCAGTTCTTACTGTAATTTGGGATATTTTAATAAACAATCTCTCTCTCTCTCTCATCTAGGTCTGTATTAATTGTATGAAACTGTCAACAACAAATCGTCTGTTACAGTATCAAACTAAACCATTCTTTGAATACAATTGAAACTTGAATAAACTTAAACTTCACCATCACATCCAGCAGGCCATCCTACAGAACACGAGTATAATCAAGCAATAAAGAGTGATTTTATTCAACTTAGTTTGCTAGTGTCTTTGCTTATCAAAATGTACAATCTAAACTCAACTCAGGAATCAAAGCAGCTGAATAACTTGTATTGTTTAGTTGATTAGCGTATTTCCTTCCATCCTAGTAATTTTTTCTCATTCCTTGCACAACTGAATTTCACATTTTATGTTTGCTAGCTACTTCCCTCACTTGCATATAAACTCAGCAGTCTCTTTCGACAATGGTTTTACAATAAAGCCGAAATATGAATAATTAAAAGTTTAATATCTTGTTTTTAACTTAAATATCAAGTCAAGCAAGAATATTCTTTTCGGGGTTTGTATTTGTTTTGTATTTCCTCCCCTTGTCGGCAGGTAATGATTGTTATATCCAATTCCGTTCGAATTATTTGAGTCTGGTAAACGGGTGATTCAGTCTAGTCTACACAGCCATTAGTTACCAGCTCAAGTCTTAGAAGATGAAAGCATTAAGGATTCATGGTTGGAAACAGCCTTTGAACTTATTAAAATTAAACAAACCTTTGACACTGAACGATTTTATAAATAAACATTGTGTATCAGTAAGAGTAAGAACATAGTTGAGGCTGAAACTATAACTAAGGAAGGTTTGTTGAGTATATTCCTAGGCATGAACCATTACTGACTATGATATTACGATGGAGCCGAGTACTGACACTGAATCAATTCCAGATTGGTAAACGAACAAGTCTTGTGTGCAGCTTGCCCACTGGTCTTGGTTACAGAGAATTTGCGGTGCAACAAGAGAAGGCTTACTTTTTGATCGGTTGGGAATATCTCTTTAAACGTATAGCCTGACCTTTGCAGACACCAATTGTTTACATGAAAATGACATCTAAAATTTCGCTGGATGAACAAATGAACCCAATAGTAAAAAAGAGCATAAAAAGAACAGTTGTCAGGTCAAGTTTTACGATTAAAACCTAAATTCAAGCTAAGACAGTTTGGAAATTTTGTAAGAAACTATAAGACTTGTAATCAACTGTATGAGACTTTTGACGGGCTCGGGCAGAATCTTGCCACCGGCAACAAAATTTCATACATATTGCTTAAGATTTTAGCAAACCTGAGTTGTAGATTCCTCGGTGCTGTTTTTGTACAAAAGACATAAGACTTGGTAGAATAGTTAATCTTTATATATGCTTTATCCTATGATATTATCTGTGTCTGCATGTCTGATGCAGCTTACATTTATACTAATGAGAAACATGTAACAAAGATGGGCCCATATAGACTCACATAATTAGATCTTTAATTAGTAAGATTCTTTAAGAATAATTGAAGTCCTCAAAACAATTTTGGAAGATCATTCAGGCACAGCTAAAAAAATAGATGGTGCCCACTAGTTCTAGTTTTATCAGGATGACTTTGGAAGAGCCCATTGAAACGCTGTCAACCTGTTTGTAGTGTGGAAATGAAAGAGAATACTGTTTTCGGGCAACAGTCTTTATCAATTTCTTGATTAGTTTTGACCAAACCTGGTTATGTAGACAGAGTATTGTCTGAGCCCAACAGTTTCCATGACAACTTTCTATTCACTGTTGACAAAGTGAATAGAAAACATTCAGGTTTGTCTGAGGCTGCATTTCCTGCGTTTTTGGAGTGGTGCTAACACAAACTTACCATTTGAGAATGGCATTGAATGATGAATATTTTAGTAAGAAATTCACAATTTATTTGAGTTTATTGTCTACTGCAGAAGACGTGAGATGAACCATCTTGCTTCGAAAAAATGAATTTGTGTTGCGTACGTACAACAGAGAACCGAATCAAGAATGTGTTGTTCACAGCCTAAGAGTATTCTAATAGTCAGAGTTATCCGAGACTGAGCTTTGTTTGTTTTAAAGGCAGATAGACAGAAAATCGGGCAGCCAAAAACGAATTTCAAAACATTGTTTCTTTGCATATCCACCCTTCTATAGTTAATTCGGAAAAGAACCCCTTCACAAAAATTCCATTTCTCCAAAAATGATCCCCGTGCAATCAAGCCGACTTCTCGGCTCTCAGGTAAACTAAAATGGGTTACAGTTAGCTCATACATTTTACATGCATACATTTTATTTTTTCCACCAATAACTTGTACATTATAACTTGGGAAACAAAAAACGTGACGAGGGAGCCCAAAAGAAACCATGGGGCTTGCAAAAATTGGGCTTCCTCTGCAAAATAAATGAATTGATACATGATTGAATTGAACTGCAGTGGCGGAAAACTACAGACACACATTACATATACAAAAAACAGAAATA
This sequence comes from Parazoanthus atlanticus, assembly GCA_025448195.2. Classification (NCBI taxonomy): domain Eukaryota; kingdom Metazoa; phylum Cnidaria; class Anthozoa; order Zoantharia; family Parazoanthidae; genus Parazoanthus; species Parazoanthus atlanticus. The sequence continues at coordinate 2,880 of JAOEHT020205996.1, read as the reverse complement.
GTTAGGAGAGAAGGTACAGTATAGTTTTAGTTTATGCTTAAAGGAAGCAATGTTAGGTGAGTTTTGGATTTCGTGGCTGAGCGAATTAAATAATTTTGGCCCTTTATACTGAAAGGAGAGAAGCCTTGTATTAGTTCTACATTTGGGAAGGTAAAAAGAACGATTTAGTCGCTCGACTACTAAATGGTATGCTATCAATCTAAAATTTAGATTTTAGAACTTAGACATTTAGATTTTAAACACATTCTTTGTATTAGCTTCAGTAGTGTAACCAATTAGTTATTATAAATTTTGGGCCATTTTAAAGATTTAATCTATAATATATATTTCAGATTTAAAACTTTAGATATTTAAAGGCGTCGGTCAGTAAACATCGACCTTATCATCAAATTCAAAAATCGAAATCCTTCAAACTTTGTCAGAAGGAGATCCATAGGAAACTACAAATATTATCAGATATAGCAATATAAGTTGTCTTCGTTCATTCTATCATTTTGAGTCAAACCGCGGTCTTCGTAGGAATAGAACTACCCAATATGCAATGGTGCATTTGGATTTGCGCCAAAAACTGTTCGTTAACTGAAATAATAGCTTAATACAATGCCATTAACCTTTTGATTTACAATGAACATTTCCATAAACTCTTTCACAAGAAAAAATACCCACTTCATCCAAGAAACGCAGTTTTTGTGTTTGTCCTTATCGACGATTTTTGCTTGTTTTCAACGGGTTAAAACAGCACTTGGCACAAACGTTTCAGAAACCAATTTGCAATAGAAATGAAGGATATTAATTCTTTTAGTTTTGGGAACTGTAATTGCTTTCTTGGTGTATGTCATCGCAAAGCTTTAAGAGCGCCTTGCGATTTGGCACTCCAGCTTTTGTGTCTCAGTTGACCTGATTCCTGGACGAATTGGTATTCAGATATTAAGTTATACTGAAGTTACAAGGGTAAAGTTGGTCTTTCAAACAAATGAGTTGCTGTTACTATCTCGAGACGTAGTTTCTCTCCAAATATCAGTATCAGCTGAGACTACTGAGGATATCTCCAAGCAATCAAAGCATGCAGTCACGGCACGCAAATGATATCTTCCCAAGATTCGGAGTAGTGATATAAAAGTTCATTTTAGGACATTTAAGAAGCAGGAGAATACAAATGCTGTAAATTGTAGTAAATTTCCTGTCAGTAGATAGCCTCGTGGTTTCAAAGCTTTGAAAAATTGATTCCTTTAAAGCATTTTGAGGCCGCACCTCCTTTTTCTCTGTACCATGCCACAGGTTGCAGTTGTCTAATTGCCGTCAAAGCTGTAATTGATGTCGGCCGTAGTACGCAGTTGTAGCTCTTCCGTAGCCAAGAAGTATAAAAACACAAAGTGAAAAATGTATATAACAAGCACAAATTATACTTACGTACTGTAGGTCGAACTTTGGTAAAATTACATCTATCGAGACAAGTGCTTAACACAGATTACGTCGCGACAAAACAGTGTTACTGATCCCATACCCCTTTTTGCTAATGCTAATTTCCTCTCGTTCCAGTTCACTAAAGGGGCAAAACCTGAACATCTTGTTGAATTAATGACACAAAATGTGACCGAGCAACACCGTTTTGACCCCTGAGAGATCTGGAACGAGCAAAATTTACGTTATTAGAAAAATGGTGTATTGTTGCATTGTACGGCTACGAATCCGACGACGTCTACTGAAAACCATCCTTTTGTGTTTCTCTTTTCTTTCGTTTGCCATCCATTCGGATCAGTATATTTGCATATTTCTTATACATTCTTATTTTCTCAGGGTTCTTGCTGAGAAAATGTGTATGATACATCTTTTGTTTTCGTTTAATAGATTTAAGAATCCCAGCTGTAATCCATGGTCTACTTAATTGCTGTTTTTGCTTTAATTGATCGTCGACCTAGCCGTACTGGTTTCTTCAACTCCCTTCAACTTGCTCAACTTAACAGGTTTCGACCTGAGAAGAAAGCAATACTACTTCAAAATTCTGCTGCATTCGTTAAGGATTTCTTTCCGGTGCAAATGTTCCGTGAGACTGATATGATATGCAACGTTACCCAACTTAGCTGACAATGGCATGGCGCTCACAAATTATTTATTAAACAAAGAAGCCGATCTTAAAATAACCAAAATGGTTAATTTTTTTGTCATAAATTAATAGGCCTGTTTCAGACGATGGCACTTCATGGTCGAATTTATATCAATTGAACTTAATTTAAGCCGTTTAACTTGACAGAAGCTGTTCATATAAAACAAACTTTGAAATTTAGATGAGTTTCATTAAGCAAACTCTTCAGATTTCTATTGTTTGTTTTGAACGTGGATTTACAGTAAAGTTTAACGGCTTAAATAAATTCGACTGAATTAGTTTCGGCTGATGTGCAATCATCTTAAACGGTCAAAACACAGTCCAAACTACAAACTTCAGCGGAAGTTTGATTCTTTTTCGGTACGTGTTGAAAGTACTTGCATCGTCCACAGATGGTAAACAGTCTAACCTAACCAATGTTTCCACAGGCGTACCACAGGGTTCCGTGCTGGGCCCCACTCTGTTCGCACTGTTCACCAACGACCTGCCAACTAGCGTCAATCAGGGACAGTTTATTTGTACGCAGATGACACGACCCTGTACTGCATTGGTAATACAACAGGTGAAGTTGTGGCCGCACTCAACCTTGCCCTTCACGAACTCAATAGTTGTTGCATTCTGAACAGCCTGACGCCACACCCAACCAAGTGTGAAGCAATGCTTCTATACAGGGGCTCATTCCATGGCCCACTAGAACATACTGCCAACCTCAGAAAGAAATTTGCGAACAAGCTGAACTTAATTAAGCGATATAGATTCCTTCCTAGACAGTCTCT
>JAOEHT020205913.1:0-11156 GCA_025448195.2 Parazoanthus atlanticus | reverse complement strand
ACATTCAACTCCAAGTATGTCAATGCCTCGTATCGAATGATCCCTTCTGATCGCCGATCCAAGAACCTCTGCACAGACTATAAATAAATAGGGAGACAGTGGGCACCCTTGTCTAACACCTCGGTTGATTGGAAAAAAGCCAGATGACCACCCATTGTTCAGTATGGCACTGTTTGCATCGCAATAGAGTGTGTTCACCCATGATATTAACGAGGGTCCAAAGTTGTAGTACTTCAGAGTCTTGACGATAAAAGACCACTCCAGGGTGTCAAAAGCTTTCTCGAAGTCGACAAATAGAAGTAAGCCGGGAATATCTTTAAGTTTCGTGAAGTTAATAATGCTATCTATTAGCCTAACATTTTCCCCGATGGATCTTCCTTTCAAAAACCCTGTTTGATCAAAATTGATTATTGTCGGTAATACAGTTTTTATTCTAGAGGCTATTACTTTCGCGGCAATTTTATAGTCACAGTTTAAGAGCGAAATGGGCCTCCAGTTTTTCAGATAGTAAAGAACCTTGTTTTTTTTGGGAAGCAAAGATATCAGTCCGCGACGCTGAGATATCGACAAAGTTCCTTTTTTATACGCAGCATTTAGTGCGTTGATTAGAAATCCTGAATATGTTAGATATTTGCCGAGAAGCTGGAGAACAGAACAGTTGAGGAAGATGAGAACCTGGTATCTTACGAATGTCAACTTCACTATTTACAACAATACCTCTACAAGAAATCATCAACCATACCCTTGACTAAATCTACCGAGAAAACAAGCTCCCACAACTCGAATCCAGATTAATCTTCAAACGACTTCTAGAAAGAACTACCAAAGGGACTGTGTTTTCGCTCAATGGCAACCTTATAAACTAGTAGATGGATGTAGCATGGTAAATCCTCTCTCTCCGACCTTGGCCAACATCTGTATGTGCAAGCTAGAAGGTGATCTCGTTACACCAAGAAACACGCCTTTCTACGACAGATACGTCAATGAATGTTTCACCAAAAGAAAAACCAGAGCCCAAGACAATCTACTGGAGAGCCAACACAACTACCATGACCACAACATCAAGTTTACAGTGGAAGAGACCCCAAACACTTCCTTGAGACAACCTTTGAACACAAGGATGGGAAATTCTCCAAAAGAGTGAACAAGAAGCCCGGGAAACTTAATGTGCATTGGAAATCAGCGGCACCAAAGAGACAGAAATGGAACACCATTCCAGGCGCATTACACCACGCCAAAAGAATTACAACCAAGTGGGAGGAAGAAATCAAAACCATAAAACACTCCTTCGTAAAATGTGAATACCCAATCAGTAATGAACGACTTTGAAAAGCGAGATGACGATGACTTTGAAAGGCGAGATGACGATGACTTTGAAAAGCGAGATGACGATGACTTTGAAAAGCCAGATGACGACAACAAAATTATCCCAGTACACTGGTTTAACGAACGAAGAAAAGTAGGAATCCGAAGAAATGAAAAACGAAAGCCAAAAATGTATTGAGAAGTTAAACAACTACACAAGTGGCAAATTTAACTTTCACATCATCTGGCAGACAAGATAGATAGAGTCTATTTTTTATCTCAAACACCGAAACATTCATCCATCCGGTCTAATCTATCAAGGCATTTACAACTATGGGACAAGCTACATTGGAGAATCAGGCAGGAATTTTCAAGTCCATGTAAAAGAACACAATGATAAAACCAAACAATCAGAGCCTGCCAGGCACTTAAAGGAAAACCCCGACCACGCTTTCAACTGGAAAGTGCTAACAACTGTACACAAATGGAGCACAAGAAGGGTCAATGAAAGTTAAATACAAAGCGGTCTACAATGAATCCAAATAAGAAACAAGTACAATTGTTTCAACTTGCCCTATGCCAATGGGAACAGGCATAACAGAAAACATGCACAAGCAGTTATCAAATCAGATTTATCTCTCAGGATAAACTTTTGTGTTGAAAACGTTTAGATAACTCATTTAAAACTTTTTACCTCATAGTAATTTAAAACATAAATCGGGTGGAATTTCTAAACCTTTGTCATTTGAGTAACCCTTTAAGAACAGTTTTCCCTACTCTTTTATATACTTCCAGCAGGAAAAATGGACACCTTTTGGGTGAAGCCTCCCCATATAGACCATTTAACTGTAGGGTGTATGTATATGTATCACTTATCCCACCCCCTTCTTTCAGCAATAACATTTAAGGATATTGAAATGGAAAATGGAAAACAAACCTTGAGTCCCATTTTCTGTAGATCAGACTTGGTAAGAGGAGGGAAATACTGCAGCCAGTGATCTGTCTCGCAGAACCTGCACAAGCAAAGTAATGATACACAGTAGTGATCAATCAACAAGTAATGACTTTACAGCAAACTAAAGTATGTATACTAAGTACATGTACAGAGAATCACATTACAATTAACCCCAGAAAGTTTTAGCTATTTTGCCAAACATTTTAAAATGCTTGATGGGTGGGGGGGTCATTTTGACCCTCCCATGATTTTCCAAATGGTTAGGAATTAGTACACAATCCACTAATTAATTTCCATACAATGGTAATTAGATGCTGTTGCCATGGAAACAAATGCAAAAATTCAAAAGGGTGGATTTTGGCCACTATCTTGGATTCTTGACTTTTGGTATTTTCATTAATTTTGAGATATATCATTGGAAATAGTTAGGAAACAAAATTTTTGTAGGCTAAAACTATGAAATAACTACATGTAGAAGAACACAACAAATCACAAGTTAATCATTTTAACAAAAATTGACAAATTTAAAAAAATTAACAGAAAGTTAACAACTTTCCTAACTTACCATGGGAGTACAACTATGACATGCTAGTATGCAAACATAGAAAAGTGTAAGAGAAACCAACGAAAGAAAAAACTAAACTGCTCCAAGCAGGGATTGAACCTACGGCATCCTGATGACCTGGCAAGCTCTCTAACCAATTGAGCTACTGAGGCAACCACAGTGGCAGAATGACAAACATGACCAACCCAAGAAAAGTCTTGCTGTCTGAAACCCAGTGCACCCACACTTACATTCCTATTGGTGGTGTGAATTAACCTCTAGTGTCGTAGCATTCACAAATTTTGTATGTTAAACAACTCTGTGATCGATGTGAGCATCATCATCAGGATGTTGTGGGTTTAATTCCCACGTGGGGCAGTTTAGGTTTTTCTTTCTCGGTTTCTCTTATACTTGACTCTGGTTGCATCCTAGCATTAACCTCTCCAATGATAATCACATTGATCAAAACATGCTTACATCCAAAGATGGCAATATTATCAGACTACATGTGGGTACAATAAATATATCTGGATTACTTGACAATGTCCTCATCCGTCAGACCAATCGACTGCATGATCTGCCACTGATACTTGGCTTTGCCTGACTTGGCTGCAATCTTGCTTTTCACCTGGCCACAAAAACATTAAGAGCAACAATTAGTCAGAGTGTGATACACATTCATGAGCCAGTGTAACATTTATGAATCAGTGTGATACACTGTAGCTGTGAGTCAGTCTGACACTGTATGAGTCAGAATATCACTCATGAGTTAGTCTGACACTCAAAAAGTCAGTGTGACACTGCATGAGTCAATGTTGCACTTATGCACCATTGTGACCCTTGTGAGTCAGTGGACACTTGTGTCATTGTTGTTAACACTTGCAAGACACTTACGAGTTAGTGACATTCATCTGTTCATGAGTCAGTGTGAAACTTGTGAGTCAGTATGACACTCACATGTCAGTTGGACACTCAGGAGTCACTGCGACACTTGTGAGTCAGTGTGACAATCAGCAGTCAGTGTTATGTAACACTCATGAGTTATTGTGACAAACATTAGTAGTTGTGACAATGAAGGGCTGATGTGACACTCACAAGTCAGTGTGACACTCATAAGTCAGTGTTATGTTACAACTCTCAAGAGTCAGTGCAACACTAAAAAATTAGTGACACTCAAGAGTAAGTGCAACATTCCTATGTCCGTGTGACACTCATGTGTAAGTGTGACACCACTTGTGAGTCTCTGACAATCAAGAGTCAGTGTGGCACTTGTGAGTCAGTGTGACACTTGCAAGTGAGTGTGACAGTCAAGAGTTAGTGTGACATTCCTATGTCGGTATGACACTCATGTGAGTAAGTGTAACACCAGTGAGTAAGTGTGACAATCAAGAGTCAGTGTGACACTGAGGAGCACTGTGACACCAATGAGTTAGTGTTGTCATTTGTGAATCAGTATGACGATTGACACTTTCGGATAAGTGTGATACTCATGAGTCAGTGTGTCAATACGTACCTTCTTTTTATCCTCTTCATTTGAATCAGTGTTTTCTTCTGGGTCAGGAAACCGAGGAGGGTTCCCAAACATCTCAATCTCCTGTTTCAATTTGTCTGCACAGGCCTGTTGGAATGAAAACACCATTCAGTTACCAGGTTTACAATTTGAGCATCAACAGCAGCAGTGTTCTCAAGTTGGGATGTGCTGTATTGATGGGTATCCCAGTGCAGCGTTATGGGTTTGTTACCTTGAAGAGAATCTCAGTACATTTAGAAATAGGTTTATTACCTTGATTGGCATCCCAGTGCAACAAAATACATGCACGTTTACTACCTTGATGAACATCCCAGTGCAATGTAATGGGTTTGTTACCTTGATGAGCATCCCAGTGCAATGTAATGGGTTTGTTACCTTAGTGAGCATCCCAGTGCAATGTAATGGGTCTGTTACCTTGATGAGCATCCCAGTGCAATGTAACGGGTCTGTTACCTTGATGAGCATCCCAGTGCAATGTAATGGGTCTGTTACCTTGATGAGCATCCCAGTGCAATGTAATGGGTTTGTTACCTTGGTGAGCATCCCAGTGCAGTGCAATAAGTTTGTTACCTTGATGAGCATCCCAGTGCGATGAAACAGGTTTATACATGTACCTTGTTCCTTATCTAATGTGATGAATTGGATGGGCATCCCAGAGCAATGAAATTGGTCTATTACCTTTAAGGGCATCCTAGTGCAATGAAAAGGGTTATTACCATTATGAGCATCCTGGTACAATGAACTGGGTTTATTACTTTAATGGGCATCCCAGTACAATGGAATGACTCTATTTTCTTGATGTATATCCCAGTGCAATGAAACTGGCTTGTTAACTTGATGGGCATCCCTGTGCAATGAAATGGGTATATTAACTTGATGGGCATCCCTGTGCATCAAAATGGGTTTATTACCTTGAATGGCGTCCCTGTGCAACTAAATGGAATTATTACCTTGAAGGGCATTCCTGAGTACTAAAATGGGTTTATTACCTTAATGGGCATCCCTGTGCAATGAAATGGGTTTACTACCTTGATGGGCATTCCAGTGCAATGAAATGGGTTTACTACCTTGATGGGCATTCCAGTGCAATGAAATGGGTTTACTACCTTGATGGGCATCCCTGTGCAATGAAAGGCAAATGGATACAATGTCTTCTTTCCTTTTAGCCTGTTGTAACCTATGGCAAACTGCAAAAAGGGAAAAAATACTATGTTGGTAAAAAATCTTACCAAAACTATAGGGAGAGGGGATTAGAAAAAATAGCTTCTTAGCCAGATGATTTGTGGAATACTTTTTCGTCTGTAAAATGCAAACTGAAAATGAAGCAGGGTAGACTGGATGATCCTAAACTGGCTGTTGAATTCAAACATGACTCCTGTACATGCAAACACAAAGTTTTTAACATACTTTGAAAAAATGTTTGAAAAGTTTGAAAGTTTGAGAAAAAAATGTCAATATCAATAAAAACTAAACTGTTCAAAGGCATAATATTTTTATGACTTGATACAAGTTGGACAAATTGAATATTTTGTACAATTTCTAAACTTCATGTAAGATGCCACTTTCAGGCTAAGGTTATGATGGTATTGAATGCATACATGTAATGAAATTCATAAATTCACAACAGATAATGAGGAAAACAACTTCTGTCAAAACATTGCACTGATAATGTTCATTTTGAATTTATCTTAAAATCGTGTACACTGAAGTCTTTGCAGCTTTATTGCTGCTGAGTAAAGTGAAGATTGGTTTGCATCGAGCAATGTGAGTCAGTCTGACTATTCTACAGGTACATGTATCTATTTATCTGCTCTGACGAAGGGCTAACGCTCGAAACGTCAGCTTTACACCAAACCTTACGGCAACAAACATACCATATCAACCCTTGTTGATCAGAACCCATATTCAGCTTACTCGCCAATGCAGAAAAAACAGTTTTTTTCAAAACTAGTCTTCCAGTGTTTATCTATTTATCTGTCTGTCTGTTTGTTAAACTATCCCAATCTTCAGCAAGACTTGAAAACCATTATATAAAAAACTATGATATTTAAGCTATAGAAAAAATAATACATGTAATCAATTCACCCTATATATATTATGAGCAAGCTGTTAAGGATATTTAAAACCTGATACACTCACCTCAGCCTAAAAGATTGGCCAAGTAACAACATGAAAAAGGAAGAAAAGAACAAGTGATTTAGTGAACATTATATACATCATCTTGTATGCTTGCAACTAGAAAACACATTTGACAGATCACACCAATACATGTAAGAGATAAACTCACAGTGCTAACCAGTCCGATGTCAATTCGGGTTTAGCACCCAGAATAAGACAGACGAGCCTGATATAATTTTTTAAAATGGTCTCATATAATCAGTCACATGGATTTATACTGTCTTATTTGATATTTCACCCTTTAACACACTGTACTGTACAATGTACTTAGGTACATGTATGGCCTGGGTTGGCTGAAAAAAAGGGGATGGCCACAAAATTGGGGGTTGAAATCATCTACATGTAGTATGCAATCTAAAACAGTGTGTAACAAATCCACTGGCAGTAATCAGAACAGTCTTTACAGGTGACAACCACCCCCTCCCCACCAAATAATGCAACTCAACTACCATAGCATATATTAATTATGTAATGACTATTTTATGAGATGCTAGTGAGATATTCTTTAAATACCGTATTTATTCAAATAAGCGCCCAACCTCGAATAAGCGCCCACCTTGAATAAGCGCCCACCCTGAAGGCCAAGAAAGTTAATAAGCGCCCAGCCTCGAATAAGCGCTCACCCCTCCCCCCAAAAAATCGTAAATATAAAGTTAGAGGAATTCAAGATGCTGCACCTGAGACCTCGTTGACTGAAGTTAGTGACACTGATGAGATCGAGGTCGTTTGAAGGACCTTACTTGAGATTGTAAACTTTGTTGTTCTATATTTAGTTGTACTGAGACTGAAACATCCCGCAATGCATAGCTTAAATTCTGTTTTGTTATATCTACGTTTTGTTCCATTTCTTTTCTGTTTTGTTGATGGAAAATAAACTTATTGAAAATGCATGTGTCGGGCTGAAAATGGTGAAAATTTAATAAGCGCCCAGCCTCGAATAAGCGCCCACCTCGAATAAGCGCCCACTCTAAAAGTCCAAAAATTAAATGAGCGCCCAGTTTCAACCAAGCAAATTCACTCGTGGCTAAGTGGTTTTAAAAGTGCTAGTGATAGGGTCCTGACCAGTGATAGTGATTGAATCCAGGGTTCTGGGTTCGATTCTCGCTAAAATTACAATTTCTTCACTAAGTGAGGAGAACCAAAATCGAGAAAATTCTAAGTCCCACTCGTGTGTTCGGAAACCAAAATCGAAAAAAATTCTAAGTCCCACTCGGGTGTTCAGAAACCTATGACACAGTTGGTTAAATGGTACACCACAATCCTACCCTAAAGAAGGAAAGAATTTATGATCCCAAGGCCCATCTGGAAAATTTCTACTGAAAACCCTGCAAGACTTCACCGCAATGTTCAGTTTTTGTCCTGAGTGTTTCAAAAATGCATGCCAACGATATGCAAGGAAAGCAGCTACATGTAAAATCTTGTTTAAACTAAAACCATCTGTAAAACTACTACATGTAACAACAGTTTCTCTACCTTTGTGATGGTGAAAGTATGTCCAAGGTGAAGACGTCCATTCATATATGGATATGGAAAGGTAACCAAAAACTTGTCCTTCCTGTGAGTTGAAAGCGTAATATGCAGGTCAACTAACAATTCCAAGCTCTCACCATGCAAGCACGGTGGAGGGAACTCAATTAACAAGGCCCCTGACAGGATGTGGTGGTGCAGAATCGCATCCTACAATAAAATCTGCATCCACAACATCCTGAGAGCATTTCTGCATAATTTTGAAAAATTATCAAGAATTATGGACTAAGATACTAAATCCCTTCTTTATGAGGATGGCGTTGCATGGTTTTCACAATTTTCCTCTCTGAAATAATGAAATCATCAAACAAAACCCAAGGAAAACTCGCTTCATTCATTCGTTTTTACTTTCACAATTTTGTTCCACCAGGCATTCCTTGCTTCAATCGATTCTCGCCTGGGCTCCAGTGTAACTATAACATCGATTTCAATTGGACAAAAACTTGTTTTCCTCAGTCAATCATTTTTATTGTTATACCAAAAATCTGTCTGTGGCTTACATGTATTTTTCGCAGGAAAATTGAAATCTCTTGTTGTTTTCTGTTTAATAAACTCTGTTTAGGCCACAGTTTTTTTATTCTTAGGTTTACAGATTTTTTGACAGCATGTAAGGAGTGGAGGAGAGAATAAAAATAAAAATAAAATGCTGTTATTATAAAGTAAATTAAAATAGAATGAAATAGAGTCATGATTTGTTGTTAAAATATTCAAGTGTCAACAAACTTTCTTTCCGGGAGACTCGATTTCCTGCACTCGTCCATAAGGCAGCATGTCAAACACTGAGGGAGCATTTATAACCGCTTTGTTTTTTCGAGATGTCAGCTTGAAGATCAATCTTAATCCTTTTACCTCAAACTCATCCAGACACTGCTTCATCATATCGACATGTACAGCTGTAATTCAGAATGATCAATGGCAGAGTAAACACCTGCAACAACCTTGTCTTCTGTAAGAACTTTGGCAGTTATGTCGTCCAAGGTCTCATGGATAAATGCCCTGACATATTTTCTAAATATCACTTTTGTTCCTTTCAAGCATTCAAAGTGAATAAAGCTAGATCCAGCTGATTTTTGAACATTCATGGCAAAACCTTCATAGTTTGGACGCCATTAAATCGCGATGTGCTTGTCATGACGCCTCGATTTCATGCTGATCATTTGGCCAATATATACAATGTTTCATTAGTCAATCAAAATGCATAATACATCAAGCATAGAGTTGGTTCGAGAAGACAAACTATCGACACACTGATAGACTAGATTTAGAATATCAGTTGGACAAAATAGCAAATATCAATGCAGAATTGATAACATACAACCTAAACACAACTAAAATGAAAATTTTAAAATTTCATATTGCAAAAAATTGGATCGGCGGAAAAATAATTGAGAAAAAAGAGACAAACAAAATTTTATTTTTTCTGCAAACGGGCAAATTTAGGTGTGGCAAATCCGTAAACCTAAGAATCAAACAACTGCGGCCTTACCATGGAAAAATGTGTTGTAAAAGAGAAGAAAAAGGATCCCAAATTGGCTGTTAGCATAACTGCACATGATCGAGGAATAAATTATGCACCAGGAGTGCTTTATAACAGTTGTCACACTCATTTTCGATCAACTGGCCAATCAAGTGATTTTTCCAGCTTGATTTTGTGTCTTTGTCTAACAAAAAGGGCCCGTCTTAAGTACTAATTTTAGCAAAAAAAGCAATAGAAAACCTAAGAAGAGAGAAGGACACTGAAGAAATCAGAAGAGCGTTTGAAAAAAACTCAGAAGGCCAATGGAAAAAACAAAAGGGCACGGTGCCCTTTTGTTTTGCCTTGGCGAGGTGAGAATGTGAGTGATTGTCATCTTACATGTATTTCATCAAAAAATGTGCTGCTTCATAGACAAACGGCCTGTTGATTTATAAGAATATCGCATTGTTTACAGTGAGATAAAATTCCTTTAGGAACAATTTTATAGTTACCTAAATTTCCATGTAATTTGCTATTTTTTCAGCATAATCGACCCATTCTTCCGTGTAATATGCTCTCAAATTTCCACGTAATTTGTAATTTTTCCACATCCTGTCAGAGGCCTGCACAAGTATCAATTTTGTTTCACAAAATAAATTTTGAGCTTTACATGTACTTTCACTTTGCCTTCCATTAACCCTTTCAGCCCTAAACTCGACAAATGATGTGTTGTAAATTCTCCTAAATAGTATCTATACTTTCCTTTTAAACAATTTTGGAGAATTTTGCTTTTCATATTGGATAGCTTGTAGCATGTGATCAATTCCTATATTCTCATAACAAAACAACTTCTTTTGTATTGATATTGTAAGGAGAAAATAGATGTTGATAAAGTGGCTGAAGCTGAAATGGTTAACTTCTGTACCATAATTCCTTTGATTTGGGGCAAAATGTTAGGGGCATATATATGGGCTTTCAATTTATTTTGAAGTAGTCTTCTAAAGGCAAAAATAGCCATCTGTGACAGATCAAGAAAAAGTCCATTGTTTAATGGTCAAGATGAAATCATTGATCATCGGTGTACCATAAAGTTAGAGCCCTGGCCAGCAGACCTACCAACTTATTTTGAAAGTCCTAGGCATTCTACACTGTATTTCAATCATTTTCCTTCATCAATACAGTTTCTAAACTAACAACTAAATATATTTTGAAAATGGATTACCTAACCACATATTAGTTAACGTTTCAAAAGGTTCCACAAAAATTGAAGTCACTTACTTTGCTTCTTCGGACCCTGGCTGAAATTGAAAAGTATTTTCAATTGTAAGGTTTTAGCATAATTTGTATCCAGGGATCTAACAGGTTACAGTGCAAATACTGTACATGTGGTGCAATGATAATTTATTCTGAAAGCCCAGTTTTGTAAATACATTACTATCCTAAGTAATTTTGTCAATTAATTGAAATTATTTTAATTAAAAAATAAATAGATTGATTGATCTAGATAGACAGACAGACAGATAGATACATTAGATAGACAGATAGATAGATAGATAGATAGACAGACAGATAGATAGATAGATAGATAGATAGATAGCTAGATAGCTAGATAGCTAGATAGCTAGATAGCTAGATAGCTAGATAGCTAGATAGCTAGATA
>JAOEHT020205828.1:0-11156 GCA_025448195.2 Parazoanthus atlanticus | reverse complement strand
GACGCATCAGTGGTCTCAGAGTTATTCTCAGGGGTCTTAGGTCTCTCAGGGGAAGGTTGGGACACTTGTTGGACCTGGTCGTCAGAATTGTCAGATGACTTAGATGGAAAGCATAAGACTCTTGCTGGAGCAGAACTTTGTTTGGTGTATACTGCCGGTGGCAAAGCTCCAGCTTTATTTTTAGTAGTCTCGCTTCTTACTGTTCCTTGCCTCACTGGACGGTAATTTTCTAACCAGTTCTTCTTTGTCTCTTCTTCCTGTTTGGGAAGCGCGACTGAGGGAAGAGGAGTCATAAATTGAACATTCCTGAATGACATTCCCGTCTGTGGCACTGGGTAGTACGACGATGGGCGAGTGTAGTACTTTGCGGCCCATTTCGTAGTTCTCTTCAGCGATTCCTTACATATAGTGCCAAAGTCTGTGGCATACTGAAGAGAACTAAATGCTTCGTGTTTGAAACGAGACACTGCGTGCAAATTTTCTACTTGTGTGGTAAGCAAGGTTTTCCAGTCGATGTCATCTTTGTAATGTGCGTTAACATTTGTCATGTTGCTCTTCCCAAGTATCTGTCGGAGCAGCTGGAATCGATCCAACGCAGAGCCCTTCGCATTATTTATCCGGGAATGGATTACTATAATGCTATAACGAATGCCAATTTAACCACCCTAACTCAGCGCCGATCCTTTCTCTGCAAACGTTTTTTTAACAAAATTGTACAACCCACCAACAAGCTGAACAGTCTCGTCCCTCCTAACAGAACACTGAACTATAACCTGAGACGAGCCAATCCCATTTCTGTCCCAAGATGTAGAACCGAACGTTTTAAGAACAGTTTTATTGTAGCCGGCACGAAGGCGTTTAATGATGAGGCTAAGTTTAAATAGTAATTCTTACAATTTTAAAGTTTTATACTATCTTATATATTTATAATCATAGTGATGTGTAATTTATTTATATCTATTTAACATATTTCATATTTTTATCCACTGTAAACCATAACAATTCAGAGATTATCTGCAACTATGGTAATAAAGTGCTATTATTATTATTATTATTATTATTATTATTATTATTATTATTATTTAGCTATAGTGTAAACAATCACACCAGCAAAGATTCCACTACGGAAACTACTGCACCTGAAGTCCAGCATATGGGTCCAACACCTTGCTCAGTTACATAGCCTCAAACTCATCAATTCGTTGCCTGGTATTCCCTTGTCGGATTTGCTTCAGGGTCTTGTACTTATCTCTTCCTTGCCTCTTGTTACTTTCGTGTAAACTATCTTCTGTTGTTTGCTTTGATTCATCTTTTGCAGCATTTAACTCGTCGCTCAAGGTCTAAAACAGGACAATAAAATGAAACGCTCAAGTTTTGAGAACTTTACTCATTCAAAAGGTTGGAACACTTCACCAAACAAGCAACAAGCAACAATCAACACTTCAATTCTTCCCATCAAGACAAGGAAGATGATGGTCACACGCATCTGCCAGGTTTGTAACTAGGGAATGGACGGGGTTCACAAAGAATGAAATTCCATGACCGTATGAACTCTGATGGGTCTTTTTCAAGGATATTGTACACAGGAAAATGGTTTGCTGAAGTTCTCTAAGCAAAATATACACAATCATAATGTGAATATCATACAAAATACACGCATAATATAAGCAACTTACAGGATGCTACACAGAGTACCTAAATCGGCAGCTGTCAATCAAAACTGACAATGCTACATGTAATATCTTCAAGTCAAACTAGTAAATATCTTTATGCATTGAGTAGCAAATGTGAAATTCAAGGTTTTTATCCATGACCTTTCTTTCCTGGTTTTCAAGGAATTCACAGTCTTAATTCAAGGACGTTATAAGAGACTTCAAGGACATTTTCCTGAAATTCAAGGACTTCTCCAGGAGAAAACCTTGTAATCATTTTGATATTCAAGGATTTTTTTTTAAGAATCTTTCAAATCTTGTGCGAACCCTGCAATCTGAAAATAATTGTGAAGAAACATATATGGTCTACTGTACCGGTCAAATACAAAACTGCAGAGCTGCTTGTATCACACTAACCTTAAGCATATCCATCTTATTGCCCTTTTCAATCTCGGGCTGCCTGTCCACTTCTGGTTGTGGTGCATTCTCGACAATTATCAATTCAGCCTCTTGATTTTCAGATTCCTTGATAGCAAGTTTCATTCTTTCTTCTTCCTCAATACGCCTACGTTCTTCCTCCCGAGCTCTCTCAGCTTCCATCTCCTCAAATCGTTGGCGCTGTTCTTCCAGTTTCCTTGCTACTTCTTCCTCCTGAGGAAAGATTTTTCAAAAAACAGTCAAGACTGTACTTAGCGATGCCAAAAACCTGACAGAAACAATTGTACTCATTCATAAACATTGGTTTAAAAGAGATCTTCAGTTGAAACACTCTTGCTCCCAAAATGCAACTTAAGCATCGTCTTAGTCCATAATTGGGATAATGCTAGATCAGAAGGGCCACAGGAAGGTTTACTACCAAACTAGAACACTCACACTTAGAAAAATTGCAAGTTAAAAGAGAAGTTAAACTGAAGAAAAGAAGAATCTACATAAACCGAAGATGAGAGTACTGACGAGTATCGAACCAGGAATGCTTACACTCCAGTCCCATAAATACCACTACACCAACCACTCAGTTTTTATTGTATTTATTGCTCAGTCCCTTTTCTCAAAAAATAACAAAAGAAAATAACCCTGACCCCAGCCTTCGGAATATTAATGTTTGCCGTAAAAATTGAACCATGAAGAAGACGCACGAGTTTGGGCTCAACCTCCTTTTGGCCCTTCTGATCTAGTGCTATCTCCATAATTGCCAGCTAAAAATCGATAGTTCTGTTTGAACACAGAGCTCAATCCAAGCGATTTAGTTTGACTGTCCACGAGTTGAATTTCCTGTATGCCTCTATCTTGAAATAAGATGTAACTTAGTTGCAGGACAAGGCTGTACTCTTGGTGAAAACAGTGATCTTTAACCAGTTTTTGTCCAATTCAAGATGGCAGTGCATGTAAATTCAAACTGAACAGATAGTCAGACATATGGTGAAACACTGCATGCAACATTGTACTCAATGACTAAATTGCAACGTGTATCCACATTTGAAATTGTTGTGTGCAACCATTTCATCGAATTTTATTGTTTCTACTTCCTGGATAACGCTAGATCAGAGGGAATCATTGATCTAGCTGACCTAACGTTCAAATCATTTGAGGTAATTTTCTGTTGTCGTAAAAAAGATCATAGATGGCAACTATGAAGTCAAGATGGTACCTTGTGACATCACATACATTGTAACTAAATTAATTAATTGCCAAAGACACATTATGGACTAATAATTATTAATTAGAATACAAGTTTGCCAGTAAAGTTGAGATGAAATAAGGCCATTAAAGATAGGGTTAAGCAAAATGAAAAGAGATAAGCAAAATGACTCAATAGCATTTGACCGAAATTTCCTTGTGGTGCAACAATTGATGTTACCAAATCTCATACCACATGCTGATGTGGACCGACTGGCAACAGAAATTGAGACAAGACATGGTAGCAACAGAAAAAGTGATAAATACTAACCAATATCCCAGTTTGTAATAGCAACCATGATATATATCCATCGGTATCAGCTTGGCTTTCATCTTCTGAGTACCTTTTGTTAAAATGAAGGTCCATCTCGCAACACCCAAACCAAAGCAGAGCTTCCACGAGCAGTGTGAGAAGATGGCCATGCAACAGTACTTTAGCCAACTTCAAGTTTATTTGTAATCACATATGGCAACAGTTCAAGAGAACTCACAAAACTGAGCCTGTAAGTGCCACTGATCAAACAAACTTGTTCAAGGCAACTACAGCAGCTAAATTGCAAAGGAAATCTCTCACATCCCACGTTATAGAGTTGGATGATACAAGAGCTACATGATGCTCACACAACTTACAAGGTGAAAAGAGCTTCACCTTGAAAGGGATGTACTCCCAAACAAGTTAATTATGTTAAAACATGATGGGTACTGACAGTTGCTACTGCATGCCAAACAAATCAAAAGTAAAAATTAATAGGAATGAGAGGTATGCACTTGCCAAACTGTGAGATCTGTCTCAGTAGTAGTAGAACCAACAGATCTTGAGGTGCAAAAAAAGAATTACATCCTTTGCCGAGCATAGTGGTTCACAGGGCCAGTACTTATCTCCAGTTCCCCCCCTTGGACAGGATACTAACCCATCACAGGCTAGTCCCTAGTAGAAGCTGTCAATGATTTATACAGCTGCATTAACAGAAGCAAGTTGAGTGAAGAATCTTGCTAAAGGACACAAAACAGTGCTCAAGCCATGGTTTGAACTCACACCTTTGAGTTACGAGTCAGCCGTGCTAACCACTCAAACACTGTGCGGCCAACTTGAGGTGCAAAAACATGCTGATGTACATTGTACATACGTACAAATACTGGATACTCAGCCGTACTACAGACGATAAGTAGCAACTGAATCAAATGCCAAGTCAAACCAACAAGTGGCCACACTCTTAAAGTTAAGAAATAGCATTCCATTTTCATTTCACAGGCAAAGCTGGTATGGAGTTTGAGATACATTGTCACCTTACTGACGTATAGAGCAAAAAGGTGAACAAGAAAGTTTCCAAGTTGTCAGTGCTACAAGTAACACAATTTGTAGTAACTTTCATGTAATCTAAAGTAGTGTGCAACCTTTAAATAGACATGCTGGGCAAATAACTTGACATCTATTTTACACTATGTAAAATGTAAAGTAATTGTATAATCATGGCAGGTTCATTGCTAAGTTGAGCTCAAAACTTAAGATAATTGTACACTTTGAAGAGGGACAAAACATCAAAATTGAGATTTTAACTAAAAAAGGCACCTAGCCTTTAGAAAGATCTTCAAGGCAAAAAAATGCATTTCCCCCCAGAATTATATTGTGAATTAAAGACTTCACCGAAGGAACTCTTACACTCAACTACTCTTCTTCAAAGTCAATTTCCTTGAAACAATTTTCTGCTTGACACAAAAGGTCACAACTCCGGTAATATTTTGCCTATCGCCATTAAATTTACCAAAAAAATAGCTAGATTAACTAAAACCAAGTCAGTGAATTTAAAATCTCCTTTTAGTTTCCTACTTACACCTTTCTTATTCACTTATGCACTTCAAATCTTGGAGTTTTCTTTAATCTCTAAAAAATGAATGATGCAGAAAACAAAACATCCCCAGCAATGTTTTAGACAACAAACTGCTGAATTTTACAATGTGACAACTGATGGTATACATTGTAAATTAAATTTGAGTTGGGACTTTGCAAACGAAAACAAGTCTCTTAATTTCAATAAAAGTCATGATTTTTGCAAATTGTATTCTGACCATCATTTACATAATTTTATAAGACTTCCATTGATATATTGGTTTATGGGTATCCGACTAATATCAACAGAGGTACAGACTGATACAACTGAAAACACAGCTTTGACTGTACGGTTACCTTGTGGACCTGCAGGATCTCTGGATAAGGAGCTCACATTCCGGTTAGTGATCATTATTTGTTAGACAAGACCATGATTAATATGTGATTTTCACAGTTGTTTCTACATGACTGTATGAGTGTTTCTCCTAGTTTGAATAAAGAAGTGAAGAAAAAGTGTGTGTACCTTGGAGACACTGCTGTAGAGTTTATCGATCTGAGCCAGCTTCTCCTTAGTGTGAGTTGCTTTTCTCTGCATCTCCTCGTACTGACAGGACAAGGACGTTATAGCAATTTACCCCAAGACAGAGCATTGAAAGAATGAACAGAAGAATGGAAAAGGAAAAAGAGAAGCTACACATACAGTTTGTTGAAAATGAAACAATTCAGTGAACACCAGAGGGAGACCAAGGTGGATAGCAACAGAATGAAGAACACAGGGGAACCAACAGACGAGATAAGTTATCATAGGGAGGCCACAAAAATTGAGATCAGAGGGAGGCCAGAGTCTAGACTTCTGGCACAAGGAGTTCAATATTATAGGGACTACAGATTAACACTATAGCCAGACACTCATGCAGCCAGTGGTGCTATGCAAGTCAGAAACACATTCTCAGAAGCCACAGCCAGAAAGAGTGATGCGGCATTGGGCATTGCTGGTTCATGATGCATAACTTACAGTATGTAAAGATCCCAGAAGTTCAGTTTACATATACACTCCTTGTATTATTGCCCAAAACATGTGTTTTAAGAATGAAATAACCGGGCATTCAAACTTGGGAGTCAAAGCTCAGCAAGACTCTTGCTGGAGTCTGGCTCTACAGATACCACAGATTTGAGTCATATAGGGCATCTTACACATGACGAGACATCTAAAGAGGGGTTATGTGGATTCAACCACACATTGGTTACCAGTTGGTTACCAGAAGTAGAGAAAAAATGCAAAACTCTAACATGTTCAACTCTGCCATGTAAACGTTGGAAGATGAGGTTGTCTTGCACCCATTTTTCAGTTCAGTGTTGACAGTGTCAGTTTAACAACCAGGGTCGTCCCAATTCAGTAGATGGCAAAATGTATAAAGTAGCCAGTAAGCGATACTCATGTGAGTACCAAAGATGTAAGCCCCATAACAATTTCCACAAAATGTTGCCAGCAAAAATAACTCTTGAAATAGATGGTTAATTTTGCCATCTGCCAGCTGTTGGGGTCAGGCCTGAACAACTGGGCCTGACTCAAAGCCAATTAGTCCCAACTCAGGGTTGAGACAAAACTAAGGTTGAATTTGATGATCTTGGATTCATTATTTCAATGCTTGAAAACAATTTTCCTAACACTGTCAGTAACTCGATTGAGTAAATAGGAAGTTGCATTTGAGGGCAGTCAGTGTGGAGTGAAACTGTGCTTGTTATAGACCACTTTCATAATACGGCCCAGTGACCACGAACAAAAACTTTGAGTCGAGGCCAGAAAGGCAGAAATACAGCAAATGTATGACAACTTGGAACTTGACCTCGACTTGAAGTTTTTGTTTGTGGCCACTGAGGCGTATTATGAAAGTGGTCTATATTTTGATCATCAAAGTCTTGAGGATACAATCCCCAATTAACTCTTTTGTTAGCAGATAACTGATGTTAAGTACTGCATTGTACTATATGAATCTGTGATGTAACTACAAGCAAGTCTTTCCAACGGGTACAGGCAACATTCAACACAACCCTGAAATCTGGCGACATTTGACATGACCTCGAAATCAGGCAATACTTAACAATCTAAACAAAGACAACCGACATAAAAGCCAACCAAAAAAAGCAACAGTGACATTTGCTGCCATTGGTTGGACAACATCCGTACAGTCAAACCTGTATATTTATTAAACAGCCACTCTCAGGGAATGGGTTTGTGGCCAACTGTTACCAAAATTTTGCAAATCGACAAATTTTTTTTAGCAACTATAGCAAAATAATGGGCAAGTGTTTTGATGCTAATTAGATGTCAGCACTGACAACATCATTGGAAAATATGCAAATAAGGTTGTCTTCAGAATTTCAAAAGTTCATAAAAAATGCTCTTAAATCCATTTTTTTTCTGTTTCTTTTGGCCATATTCATAGTTCTAGCATTAATACAATTTTGATAAAAACTTGAAAAACTAACAAAACTAAAAAATCCTAAGGGCGGCCAAAATGGCGGATCATAGTTTTGAACATCTGTTCCCATAGCAATGTTAATCAATTGGCAATTGTGTCATGAAAACTAATTGGTAGGTTGCTAAAACATGGCCTAAGTCTGTTGCATACAAGAGTTGTATGCAAAAGTTATATTGCGTAAATTGCATTTAGCAATTATCTACATGACAAAAGAAGTCATTTTACCCTTTTCCTGTGTTCTTCCTTCTGGATGTCCAGCTCTTCGAGCTCCTTCTGAATTACCTCTTGTTTCTTCATCTAAAGAAGTTAGTGTAAACATCTATTATCAACTGGTTGCAGTCAACTTTAAGGAAGCACTAATTTTATAAGTTGCTTTACACGAGTTCTTGGTCAAAAATTGGACAACAGGAGAAAATTTATTAGTTTGTAGGCAACACATCTACCATTGCTCTTTTTTACAAAGCTAATTAATATGTACTTTTTTTAAATGTTGTTGGGTCCAAGAAGAAAATATATTTTTTCCAAGGTAAATTATATTCATTATTCAATTGTGGTCATAGCTTGGTACATTCCACAAGATTATATAAACACTGAAAAATTTGCTCGTCTGGCCAAAAACATTCAACTTTAAACAAAAAAAGCAATAGTTTTATCTTTACATTGTTTGTCTTCATAAAATCTGAAATAATTTTTTCCTCTCCTGTTTTCACAAAGATTGAGCCGCATTCCCATACAGCAACTAAACAAATTGTTGTCACTTGGGGAATGTTTTCCCAGGATTTATGAAGGGGGTGAAAATCAAACTACACCAAAATCACACAAGAGGATAGTGGAGCAACTTCCAAGTTTCTAAACCATCTCAACATTCCAAAGCTTGTAAACCACTTGTAAGGATGCCCTGGGTACAAGGTTGCAAAGTTACAGTTGTTTTCTAGGATACAATGTACACTCATTTCAAAAAGGCATCCCAACAAAGTATGATAGATTGAAGAGCTTTATCATTCTTTAGTTGATGTAATATCCTCTTAAAATATGTGCATTCATGTTTTAGCACACAGCAAGCCATATGAATGAATGAATAAATTAGCAAAATGTAGAAAATTTGGCCACTAGC
The DNA here is from genome assembly GCA_025448195.2 of Parazoanthus atlanticus. Taxonomy (NCBI): domain Eukaryota; kingdom Metazoa; phylum Cnidaria; class Anthozoa; order Zoantharia; family Parazoanthidae; genus Parazoanthus; species Parazoanthus atlanticus. The sequence continues at coordinate 2,402 of JAOEHT020205828.1, read as the reverse complement.
AGAGTTTATAATGTGTGCCAGCCCTCGTTAGCAATAATCCAGGTGTCATTCCTTGATAGAAAACGAGTACCAACCCCAAAGAATAATTCATATTTTCTCTAAGGCCAGACTTTTTTTATATTATTTAAAGTTTTACACAGCCCTTTTTTCAAGCTCAAATGTTGGGAGTTGGAATAAAAATAAAGCAAAATAATGATTGACACCAATCCAATTCAATTTCTTGTAGCATGGATCTGACCAACCCTGATTTGAAGCAAACCAAAAATTTTTAAATGTCCCTAAAATAGGGCCGAAAAATTAAAAAAATACAGTGACTGTTCAAAGTTTATGTTCAAACAAAACTAGATATTTTGTGAAGCAAATCTGACAAAAATGCCAGGTGCAACACCATAAATACAGACTCTCAACTTCCTACCATAACAGTTGGATTACATGAGATCGCCCAATTTTACAAAAACAATGTCACCTATTGACAAGTTCTCAATCATGCAAAAGTTATGAAGTTTTGCATAAATTTTTTATTATCAATTTTTGTTTGTTTGTTTGATGTGAAAACAAAGAGCAAAAACGTACCCTGTTTTGTCCTGGAAGTTCAAGTGCTGTGCATATGCTGCACAGCACAAACTGTACTTCATTTTCTTCAGAAATGGTTCCGATCAGTTTACAGCAAAAACTTCAAATAATCGACCAATAGTTCAGTTTTGTATTCCAAGTTGCCGCTGATTACAAAGAATATAGACTCATTTTTACAGTGTTTGACTCTAATTGGTGTTGAATATATTATATAAATACCAGCAAGATTCAAATCTCAAACAATACACAGCGTTGTGAATAGCTTATATCTGCATTCATCTGGTATTATTTTATGAATATTTAACATCAAATTGAGGCTCATACTGTAAAAATTAGGTTGTAGTCATTGTAGTCAGCGGGAACTGCAACATTGAGCTGATTCCAATTGCATTCAAAAATATCTCTGTCAGTGAAAATAAAAATTAACACTTTTTATTTTTCATTCAAAAATTCATGTGGAAGGACTCATAAAACCTTAAATAAAAATAGTCTGGCCTTAACTCCCATAAGCTGTAAATTTCATCAAAAATACCTAATTCCAAAACATCACTTTTGCTCTAAATACTACTGAAAACTCTTGTTCTGAAATCACAAAAACTAATGGGTGCTCATTGATCAAAAGCAGTGCAAAAAGTGTAATTCAGTGCAAATTACAAACATGATTTTTCAAACCTGATTGGCTGAGAAACACTAGAAAACCAATGATCCAATCACGCAAAACGATGATATGGCATATGTACGTGGTGTGTCACCAAACGGCAGAGGTAAGTGGTTTGAGTCCAGTTGCTGCCTCCAGTGCTGAAATCTTTTTTTCTTGCTGGAAATTTTTTCAGCTCTACAATAATTATTTCTTCTTCTTTTACTTCCTCTGTTATTTCCAGCATATATGTTTGTTTCTTCTAAATTAATGATTGGCTATGTATGGAAGAAAACTTTCACAAGAAAACTGTTGTGTTTGAACTCGTGCCTTGTCAGTTAACAATGGGCACACATATCAAGCTTTTAATCCAATAGCACAAATATATTTTGTTGCCAGTTCTAGTTTGTTGTTTTATAGAATTTCGTATTTCAGTTATACAGGAATAAAACCTGGATTGTTGTTTTTAGTCACATGCAGTTCACCCATCTAACTACTTTAGTATTAACTTTTCACCTCTTTAATTAACAAGTTATCATGCTTTTAGTTTAAATATATTTGCACTAACATCTTGTACTTTTGCAAACTCAAATTGCTTAAGACATACAGGCTCACACAATTTTGATGCTCTTCAAAAACATGTAACTTGCGCAAATTAATTTCAAACTGAACTCACACACACAGTTATATAACACTTATTTATATAATTATATTAACTTTCAATTAGTTTTTTTAAGATTAGATTACACTTTTATCTTTCAATTATATTAGCAAAAATTTCATTATTTTCATTTTTTACAGTTTTAAAACTAAATACATTATTATGCACGTTAGAACATAATACATTTATCATTAGCATGCACAATACAAAATTAATGCAATTATTATTAATAATTAATTGTTACTATTATTAGTAGTGGTAGCAACAATAGTAGTAGAAGCAGCAACAATCTGAACATTACACTATTGAATATAGATCTTGTGAGTAGAATTTCAAATACTTTCACATCTAGTTGTTTGTAACAAGACTGTATGGATCCACCTTCAGTGAAGTCAGACTCATTTCAAGCTCATGATGCAAGAATAAATGATACCGAAATGCTTATTTATGAAATGTATGAATGGCAACTAAATTTCACAAGTTATGGCCAGTTGGTAACTAGATGTATTTTTCCCTACCCTTCTACACCAG
>JAOEHT020205735.1:0-11158 GCA_025448195.2 Parazoanthus atlanticus | reverse complement strand
TGGCCTTGGCCAGATTTCCCTTTATCCATGGTGGTCTATTGTTCTTTTTGCACGGAACCTTTTCAATGAAGGTGTTTATAGAAGCAAATGTCAGGTCACACCACAATTCCAATCTTCCTGATTAGCAATTGTATAATCTAAGTTTTCGCATAATGGCAATAGTATTAGAGATTCGTTTAGAGACACAAAATCAGCATTTTTAAAGTCGTAACGATACTGACGATTTGATTTCTTGAAGAGTGGGGAGACTGCTACATCGAAGAATACAGGATAGTGGTCAGAAGGATCGACCGATATCTTTCAAGTGATGGCCAGTCTCAAGTTTGGGGTAGTTGTTATTAATAAATCCAAAATGTTTTCTCCTCTAGTAGGTGAATAAACCATTTATATATGAGGTCCATTTTTTGGGCTGAGCAACGTTCTTCGGGATCTCAGCCTCAAAATTATGTTCTTAAAAGTGTTCTTGATATTTTTTGGAATCGTGTCTGTATAAATACATTCAAAGGCTTCTCCCAACATCTAACTCAGTTCATATATGTACCTAAATGCATTGCTATCGCATGTTTACCAAAGTCAAATGTGTAACTGCACTGCTCGGAGTTTGGTAGCGGTTCCAAAATGTATAGAAATTAACGTTCCTTTCTTAGTCTCAGTCTGAGGTATGTTCTTAAACATGTTCTTAAATTTTGGCATTTTTGGACCTCAACGTTCTTGTAAAAATGGTTCTTATAAATGAGAGTGCATTCAAAAAGACGTGCCACCTAATTGGAAGTTATCTGGAGCACGACCTTCACAATGGTGGTAAACACTTGTTCGTTGTTTACTTTCATGTTTTTGGTAGAGCTCTATTTCTTGCTGTTGTTGGCTTTGCATTACAGGGAGATACAAAAGGATCTTTACCGTACGACCTATACAGGTCGGCAAAATGGCTCAACTCGTAAGAAGAAGTAGTTCTGTGTTACGTTTTCGTCGATTTCAGTGTTGATATCCCATAACCTTACTCTTTTTTGGCTTCTGTTGGATACTGGCGGTTTTTCGAACTACAGTTCCAAACATCCACTAAGAGAGCCGGTCAAGGTATATTCCAACTTGTTAGCTAGAACTATACAGCAAAATAGAAATACGCGCTAAAGAACTGAATATGCTAAGTTTTACAAGCGATTCTAATCACTGATTGGCTCAGATGATATCTGATCAATCAAAACAACACTATTCACTGGAATATATTGCATCAGCTTTGCGTAATTGAACACACATTAGCGTATCTAGGGGATGTAAACATAAACGAGGAATTTTATGCAGACATCAGGCGAAAGAAACACCGCCTTCGATTCATACTCAGAAAAGTTAGATATGTGTTACATACATATCAATGGTATTTTTGCTGATCTTTGTCAACTTACCTCACTGACAAACACTGCCGCCATTATTACCAATATAAATTAAAACGTCTTCATCTCTTTAACCACGACAATGACAAGCACTGCTGAAGACAAAAGAGAGCAAAGACTCCTATGAGCAAACTCGCGAAAGCAAAAACAAAGACCGTCTTTTGAAATGGCATTTCACAAGATGTCTCGGCGAATGCTATCACCTATTTAAAATCTTCGACTACTAGCAACACTTTAAGATATTACAATGAACAATCAACTTTTGTTGACAAGACAATAGACACTTGCACAAGGTGAAGCTGTGTCCGCCGAGTAATATTGTACTTGGTTGAATGTGTCAGAACTTCATAGTTTCAGATGAAAACCTTGTTGGAGTTCTTGGTCTAGTTAGACCTGAACGAGATTGAGAAAAGAATAACTTGTTTGTAATTCAAGTCTAATGACATTTTGATAAACTATGCGATGTTCTGCCTAAAATACTGAACAAGATATGTTTGAGAGTCAGGTATTGCTTTCGACAACTTAGATAAGCTAACAGGTGTTTTGTTGTGAACAAACGACCTAAAAATGCCAAGAAACACAAGTCCAACTGCTATAGCCGTAAATTTAGGATAAAGGTGCATGTAAGCTTAAAGCTTTTATGAAAAAGGGCGTTTTGAAAGATCACTAGCCTGTTCTAGCTTTGATTTTACCTTCTCCTTTGCCAGGAGAAGGTAAAATCAAAGACAAGTCTGCATTACACTTTACAATTTTCTGAAGTTTGTACCTTGCAATGAATATGTTAGTCACTGCACTGCTGATATCTGTAGTTAAACGTACCTTCAAGCTGTTGATTGCTTCGGTTATTCAGCTTCAAATTAAACAGACCCACGCACTGTCAGAGAGGAATAAGCTCGCACGCGAGTGAAAGCGGTTTTTAGTTGTGTCATTTATTCCCTTTGATGGCATTGGTTAAACATCAAGTAGGGATAAAATACTGAAATAACTTTACAAATATTTATATTCTACAAATGTCAGAAGTAAATTGGTCAAAATTGGCTGCCTAATAAGAAATACAATGGGAAGTTTATCGTACAAACAAACAGCTGGTCGCTAAAATAAGCATGTGAATGGGGAAACAATAACATTACTTCTAAAATACGTTCTAATGAGTTTTTGAGTGTTGACTGTTTATTGTGTATCGCTTTGGTTGTGTTTAAACAACTTGTTTGATATTTTTCTCGGTAATTCAAACGGCCAACACTTAGATATGTGGTGCAGTAAAAAGAAACTTCGCAAAACATTTAGCAGTAATATTTGCTTCCGTTTTACAGTTCGTACACACGAATTACTTCTTAGACCTTTTCCAACATTGCAAAACTCATCGCACGATAAACCATCGATCGTTCACCTAGTGCAATAAATGACTTTAACTCGATCACATGCACAGCGTCTGGTGGTATACATTTTCCCTGTCTCAACTAAACGATCCCCAACCCACAGATCGGAAAACTCAGATCTGTGATGGGAATATTTTGAAAGTCATTTTGGTAACTTGCTACAACTTCTTGTTGTTCTATCTACAGGGTTGGTAAAGGGGGGTCCCAGATAACGAATCACGGTCTTATTTTGAACGCTGTAACGGATCACGATAATAGATTTTTGGTAGAATTGCGAATCACGAACTTAGTTTTAAGGCAATAACGGATCACGGGCTTATTTTTGACCCAATATCGGATCACGATATAACCCTTTATCACCCTGTATCTATGCAACAATTGATAGATGTGTTCTTAATTCACTGACAGCGGCTGATGTGCCAAACTTGAACCCATGTTCCCATGAAGAAGCAGATACCCCTTTCCTCCTCCGTAAAGTATGAGTACGATTGATACAGACGTGGTGGTGTTGGCAATCGCATCAGCAACGCCACGGAATGCGTGGCACTCTGCATGTCTTTCACGCTCTGACAGGTTGCGATACCGATTCGGAATTTGGTGGTAGGAGCAAGAAAAATACCTGGGGTACATCTGGCCCACAGGATCTCTATTAATCCACCTTAAGAACAAAGCCATGTACTGATGGCATCATTCGGTACACTATTAACACTAAGACACTGCTTGACTCTGTGAATGTCTTTGGTTGTGTCGGCGACCTGATTGCGTGTATTGCCTGATGATGTACTTTAAGATCTCTCACTGGTTGGACATTTTTGGTTGAAATTGTAGATCAACATGGTAAGCCGAAAGGAATCGCTGACGATACTCTGACAGTGTAGATAGAAGTACCAACTGGTGCAGATCCGATTCTAGAAGTACAACGCACCAGCAACGCAGATGTTTTTACGACTTTTATTCACTCCCCAAATACTTGGGAGTCTTTTCATTTTGAGTTGCACGACCATCACAAATTCTGAAAATGTTTTCTGCAAATGTTGACAAAATGGGATGATGTACAACCCCTTAGTTGGAAAGACGCGTTCACGAGTTTACGATCATTACTAGGAACAGCCTAGTATCAAGCACATAAAAAATTAAAGTTAACAAGCTGGCGGACTACATTAAAGAAAGTGAAATACGATAGAACCAATGCAACCAATATTATCTACAGGTGTTTGTTGTTGATATATATTTCTTTCTTTCTCGCATTCCATGCATGGAAGCTTGTTTGACAGGGTATTGTTTAGCAGTTTGCTCATTTTACTTGCAATTGTTACTGACAGGGTGTATTAAGTACTTCTTTAACTAGCAAAAACTACTGATCTGACTAATGTCAAGTAAGATTGTGAGTGAGTGAGCCAGTTGCCTTCTTTCCGAAAGTTTCCGGCTCAGTTTAGCAAGTGTACAGTTCGTGCTTGATCTTTTTGTTTTGCTTAAAAGCAACCAGTAATCGTACAGATTTGCAGTGTTCAATTCATGAATTGCCATTACCAGACGTCGCTTTTCAGGTAAGACACCTTAGTTGGTTTTTAACCTGCAATATTAAAGTTGAAGTGATTGAACTCCTCTGAACTGGCTGGATCTCCGCTGCATGAGATTTTCAGTTTAGAATCGCCTTTCCAGATAAGGTAATTGCTCCAAACCTTAAATACGAGACGAGAGATTTGATTTACGCTCGGTTTCAGACATTTACGTCGCTAATTTCATTATATTCAAATTGAAGATATATTTGAAAATCCCTTTATTCGAATGAGGCTAATTACCTACATTCTTTCTATTTTTTCATAGAGACATGCGAACACTCTACAAATCTGAAATGAATTCAAGTTTCGAATATATTAAAATATCACCTATCAATTTGTGGGAAAAACGTTTGACCTGGCTTGACTGCAATATATAGAAATGCTGCATTGAATAGATCTCTTTAACGGTACTCGTCTATTTTTTTTTCTCGCAGCAGCTATGAACTACATCATTTTGATGTCAATTTCCACATTTGAATACTAAAAACGAACTCAACCTCGTCAATCTCATACATTGTTCAGACCACTCCCAAGCACTCTATCCTAACCGTAGTACACAAAGCCAAGTCTTTTTACAATAGACACCTCGGCCAGTTCTTTAGTTGAGCGACTGAGTTCGCAGGTTTTCATTCCTTCTGCTGCGTACTCGAAGTTGAACGAAACACAGTTGAAGGTGTCAAAACATCTGCGCGCGCACTCGTCTACATCCGAGACCAGCTTTGTTGTAATCACGTGACCTACGAGGGCCGTGTCCATGTAATACAGTGTTGTCATCAAAATGGGATGTTCACGCATTGAGTTTGTTCCTGAGGAAACACAACCAGAATACCAAGATAAGTAAATGAATCAATTCTGGGACACTTTGTTATTTGTTTTATACTTTAGTTATTCAGAAAAGACCTTTCGAGAGGGGTTAATATACAATATATTGTGTGGGAACACTAGTTCTCGGGTTGCGGATACTGCTGCTGATGGTTTCAATTCTGGTGTTGGGGAAGATGAATTTGCATACAAGAAGTGATAAAAAGATAAAAAAGACAAAAGTATTAGACGATGACCTCTGTTCCTTCTGCAAAGAAGAAGCAGAAACATTAGAAACATTACAACATCTGTTTTTGTCCTGTGTGCATGTGAGAAAGTTCTGGTATGAACTTCTAGGCTGGTATCGGCAGTTCTCCAAAACTGAAATTGCATTAGGTTGGAGGACAGCCGATCCACCTTTACTTGAAAACTTTATCCTACTCACTACCAAATCCTTCATTTTCAGAAGCAAAATTAGATAAAACCCACCAAGTTTAACTCACTTCAAAAAAGTTCTTATCTCTTGTTATCTTAGGGAACGTTATTCTTGCATTAGATACAATAAGAAAAAGTCTCTTATGAACAAATGGTCACCTGTGAATATCTGGCTATCACAGAACGTTTCTGGTACTTCTAATTACTGTATATTATCTTACAACCTGTAATTTCCAATAATGGACTTGTAACCTGTCTATCTGTAACCTGCAACCCACTGTAATCTGTATTCTGAATCTGCCTGTAAACTACCTTGTATTGAAAAATAAAAAAAAAAAATAAAAAAAATACAAGAAATGACCTATCACTTGAAGGAATAGCTCTGTAAAAATGTATCAAATACGGTGATAAAAACACTTTACCCGGTTTGGTAATCACTGTTGGTGACATTTCTATTGCTGGTGTTGGAGAGGATGACTCTGTAATGTTGAGAAATAGTTGCAATAATTGAACCATCACTCCATATAGTAATACTTTGTTAATCTCCAAAGTGCAAACTAGTGACAAAATGCATTACCCTGTTCAACAGTCAGTATTGGTGAGGCGTTCAATGCTGGTGCTGGAGAGGATGATGCTGCAGTTTCAGGGAATAATTATTACAAGAAAGGATCCATCACTTCATATAGCAAAAATCTTGTAAGACAAAGTACAAATTTGTGATAAAAACACATTACCGATTCAACAGTTACCTGTTGGTGATGCATCCAATGCTGGTGTTGGTGAGGCTATTTCTAGGTATTTTAGGAATAATTACAAGAAAGGTTAAGAATAATCACTTCAAATAGCAACAGTTTTGTAAGACAAAGTACAAAAAGTGATAAAGACACATCACCCTGTTCAACAGTCACTATTGGTGAGGCGCCCAATGCTGGCGTTGGAGAGATGATGCTGCAGTTTTAAGGAAACTGTAAACAGTCTTGTAAGACAAATCACAAAAAAGTGATCAACAGTTACTGCTGGTGATGTATCAAATGCTAGTGTCGGAGAGGATGATTTTGCAGTTTTAAGGAAAAATTACAAGAAAGGAACTATCACTTCATATAGCAACAGTTTTATAAGAGAAAGTACAAGCTAGCTAGTGACAAAACACATTACCCTGTTCAACAGTCGCTATTGGCGAGGCGTCCAATGTTGGTGTTAGAAAGGATGATGCTGCTGTTTTAAGGAACAATTACAAGAAAGGAACCATGACTTCATACAACAATAGTTTGTAAAACAAAGTACAAGTGAGTGATAAAAACACATTACCCGGTTCAACAGTCACTGTTGGTGATGCATCCAATGTTGATGTCGGAGAGGATGATGCTGCAGTTTTAAGGAATAATTACAAGAAATTAACCATCACTTCATACAACAACAATTTTTGGTAAGAGAAAGTACAAACTAGTGAAAAAATGCATTACGCGGTTCAAGAGTCACTATTGGCAATGCCTCCAATGCCGATGCTGGAGTGAATCATCAACGTTAAAATATACTTACAAGAAATGAACAGGTTCAGTAGATGGCTAATTACTAGTTGTGGCAGTTCTAATGTTGGTGTTGAACTAGTCGATTTTACAATGTTACGGAATAATTACAAGAAAAGTAACAATCACTTCATATAGCATCAGTTTTGTAAGACAAAACACAAATTAGTTATAAAACACATTAACCGGTTCAACAGTCACTATTGGTGTTGCGTGTAACGCTGGTATTGGAGGGGATGATTCTGCAACGTTAAGGAACAATTACAAGAAAGAAACAATTACTTCATACAGCAATAGTACTCAAATCGTATTTGTATCTCTCTAGCAAAAACGAATTGTTCTAGTTTTCCCTCCTAATTATCTTTGTCTCAAGATTGTGTAAATACATAATTTTCGTATATTTCAACAATTTTTCTCGCGCCATCAAAAATCCAAGGTTGCCGCCAAGAATTTACGACGTCACAGAAATCATTAAAATGATAAATGACTTGATTAAGGTCATTTAGGGAAAACTGAATTGTTTCTCAATGATGGAAGCCTTTCATACTTTAGTTAGATTTGGTGCCGATTTGATCTTTTAACAATACATATAGGCTAAGGCCAACTAGCAACTAATAACTTTATAATTTGCCATGTTTAGGTAAATTAAAAAAACACGTTTTTAAATATCTGCTCGGTACCAGCAGTGTGAATAAAGATAGGTCCCTTAGGTACATTTCTTATAAAGCCAAAATAGAGTCATATCTATCTTTTGTGTTAATAATGTGTTTTTTGTAAAACGAAATAGTGGGGTGTATGGTTAAGTGTCATTTTAACTCCACTAGAAATATTAGCAAGAAAAACGAAATAACTGAAACTGTAATCCATTCGGCCCGCACTGTCAAGTGCAGGGCAAAAAGAACAGAAGTAATTATTCACCATACATTATGGTAGCGTGAGCTTGGAAAGCCCGGTCCTAGGACACTTAGGTCCTAGGTCTCTTAGGACACGTTAATTTATCGTATACTTTAAACAGGGCGGTTTTAAGTTTCCCTTGTGGTCTCTCGTCAGTTATTAGCGCTTTGACATTTGATAAACTTTAACATTTCGGTGTGATTTTTAAACCATTATCATTGATTATGATAACATTTTGAGAATATTAATGGTTTAGAAACTACGCCAAATTTCCCGGCAACGTTTGTTAGTCTTTCTCTTGTAGAAAACTTAAACAAGACGTTGTTGAAAGTTTAAAATTTTATTCTCAGTTAAAACCGTAACAATTTGGCCTCCCCGCAGACGTCGCTTAGTTCCCTCTCGCTGCAAAACAAAATAATAGTTTGTGGCGAGGCTAGTAATAACGGATCGCATAGTTTTTATTATCAAAAACAACTTGCTAATAAAAGCTATAACTGCAACTATAACATTTTGCTTTCAACTATTTTCAATATAAGATTAGTGTCGTTTTTCCTCTTTTTGGATGGTTTGTCAGTTTTAATTCAGTTTTAGAAAGTATTTTCCTTTGCTTTTCGGTCTGATTGCAGCTTTGTCCAGTATAATAAATTAATCCTTATATCTAAAGGTGGAGAATTACCTGGCAACATCAAATGATAACTCAAGCTGTAATTACAAGTCTATGGAATAACTCACCCTTTGGACCGCACGAGCCAAACATGAACTTTGTTACGAAAAAAAGATACAGAAACGCGATGTCCATCGTTAAGCAAAACCACTGACAATTTTTTCTTCATGGAAACTCTTAATAGCGCAGCGCGGTGGACAAAGTCAAATATTCATTACTTATACACCTATGGTGACTGACAGAAACAATTTGTTGAATGATTTATTATTATTTTATTTTTCGTATTATCATATATTTTACATTACTTGTGCAATTGAAATTAAAATTTCTTGTCAAAAAAAGCTAAACAAAACATCAAACAGAAACAAACGTATGAACGAACGCAGTTATATTAAACTTTTTTACAAGTTCAAATGGTTGAATCAAACTGAAAAGCGTTCTTGATATTACAATAACAATTAAAATAGAACTAAAAGTTAAACAGTTTTACCAAAAAGCCAAAAAATAAAATAGAACCCCAAAACAAAATTCAACTTAAAATTAGATTGAAAAACGTCTTTATATCACAAAAGAAAAAAGGCATTTCGTTCATTTGAGATTCAAGTAAATGGTAGTTTGAATTGACTTCTGCGTTCATTTTGCAGGTAAATAAGACTTTAAATTCACATCTGAGTTTGATTTTCGAATAACGAATTCTCGTGAAAATTAATTTTTACTCAAGGTTACTTTCTTTTTATGTATTTAAAGTTTAGTGGCACTTCTATAGATTAATTTTGGTCGTATAAATTTCAATCATTCGATATTCATTAGAAACGAAAATTTGGAAATTGGACTTCTAATAATAAAATTACAATGGTAAAAGAATATCAATAGTAGTTATGTAGGGAACTGATGAGTTAAGCGACCCTGAGGTAAGTATACTTTCCGAGATCAACTTTGCCACGTGATACAAGGAGCTCGGTCCGGACGGTCTGCCAGCACGTGGTGGTGTCGGTGCCAAAAGAAAGCGAAAGCATAGGATCGGGAACTACACTTTTGCCGACAAACGGTTGGAACAATCAAGGGAAAGTTGCGTTTGGAGTGTTTTTTTTCAACAATTCTACGATTGTGGCGGGCTGGAGTGGAGAAGTCGGGGTTAATAAGTGGAAATAGCCATTTTTCATCAGTGCTACAATGAATTAAGACATAAGTTATAATAATTTGGACGAGGAAAAAACTGAAAAAAGAGAGGAAAAATATTGGGGGATGGAGGGAGGACGAAATATGTATAGCAACGTAACAAAAAATTGAAACAACGGTTCTTTCTGGCTCCAATACATACCAAGAGACACACATATTGTAGTTGTTTCAGCGGGCAGACATTTGATGTTAAACTTATTTTTGTCAGTTTTTTTACTTCCGCTTTTATAAAGACTCTTCCAAAAGATACATTAAATAATGCAATCACCTAAACTTTGCTTTGTAACAGTGTCAGCCAGTGATGGACCGGCCACTGGTAATACTGAAAAGAAAAGTTTCATCAGTTTCTTGGGAGTGACATAATCAGTCTTGGCACTTCAAAGTTTTACATTGAAACGGACTAAATAATATAAGCAATTCTCCTGGACCATGAAATACTGTGTTTATAACAAATTTTAATTAAAATGGGACGTTAATAAGTTTCGTTAACGACCTCAAACTGGGTAGTAAACTAAACATTTTCGCCAGCAACGTCTCAAGGGTGTATTAACACTTTATACTTTGTTGCTAACTCCCCACAGGGGCTTTTCAGCGACATTCAAAAAAATTTAAAATTATAATATAAATAATAATAATAATGGTAATAATAATAATACCACTAGAAAGATAAATAATATAATCACGGGCGCTAGGGATAAAATAGGTTCGAATTTATGCGGCAAAATCGCTGTAACGGCCGGCAGCAACAGCGAGTCCTTTTAAAACGTACTAGTTCTTCAAATATATTGCAGTCTATACCATAAATGAAGTGAATAACGTACTTATCTGTTTGTCGGGTGGTTCCTTTTGATATGAATCCTGGAAACAAATCCTGTATCTGTTCACGCTATCTTCTGCTATTCCCCAAAGTGAAACCGACTGAACATTCGATTCAAACTTAGCTGTCACAGCGATTCATTAGAAGGCAATGCAGTACATTGACCCCGTGACGCGTTGCAGTTAAGGACGTTAAGAGGGGATCATATTAGGTTTCCATTAATACGTTAATCCAAAAACTGCTTATTTTAGCCTGAGGATAAGCACTTTTTGGATTAACGTATTAATTGAAAATCGATTAAGGTGGCTGTCGTCTATTTACTACTTCAACTTGTTACTAAACTTTACTGCTTCTCTTAGTTGATTTTGAAAAGGCTTTTGATTCTCTGGAGTGGTCTTTTATCGATCGTACATTAACCTATTTTAACTTTGGTGAGTCGGTTAGAAAATGGGTAAAAATATTCTATACAGATATAACAAGTGCAATAGCTTACAATGGACACCTATCAGC